>AWOL01S0068114.1:0-25157 GCA_000715115.1 Nicotiana otophora
CAATTAATTTGACGACGTATAGACACTCGTCACCTCGCTTATACGTCGTTCACATGCAATTCACATAACAAATAATTTAAGGGTTCTATTCCCTCAAGTCAAGGTTAACCAAGACACTTACCTCGCTTTGCAAATTCCAATCAATTATTCAACCAATGAATTTCCTTTTAAATTTGTCTTCGAAAGCTTCAAATATATTCACAAACAATTCGATATATTCAATACTAATCATAGGAATTAATTTCATATGAATTTATAAATTTTCTGGATAAAATTCGAAATTCATTAAAATATTCGGCAGTGGGACACACATCTCAAATCTAGGAAAAACTTACGAAATCCGAACACCCATTCCGAGACGAGTCCGGATATACAATTGGTTTTGGAATCCGACCTCAATTCGAGGTCTAAATCCCCAAATTTCTAAATTCCTAAGTTTTACCCAAAAATCCTAATTTCACCATAAAAACTCTAGATTCTGGGTTGAAATCTTATTATAAGATGTAAAAGATTGAAAGAAAAGAGTTAGGACTCACTTACCTATGATTTGGGGAAGATTTGGTCTTTGGAAAATCGCCTCTTAAGGTTTAGGGTTTTGAAAATATGAAAAATGGGTGAAAACTCCCGTCTAAGTCCTTTTTACTCAGCTGCAGGTGTCGCAATTGCGAAGGAATAATCGCAATTCTGATGCCCTTGACAATCCCCGCTGCCTTCAAAAATGCGAGGAAAGTGTCGCATTTGCGACCACTGAACCTCGCAAATGCGAGTAAATGTTTGCATTTGCGAACCTGCCCTTCCCAGACTCCCTTCGCAATTGCGATGGTAACCTCGCAAATGCGAGTAAATGTTTGCATTTGCGAACCTGCCCTTCCCAGACTCCCTTCGCAATTGCGATGGTAACCTCGCAAATGCGAGTAAATGTTTGCATTTGCGAACCTGCCCTTCCCAGACTCCCTTCGCAATTGCGATGGTAACCTCGCAAATGCGAGTAAATGTTTGCATTTGCGAACCTGCCCTTCCCAGACTCCCTTCGCAATTGCGATGGTAACCTCGCAAATGCGAGTAAATGTTTGCATTTGCGAACCTGCCCTTCCCAGACTCCCTTCGCAATTGCGATGGTAACCTCGCAAATGCGAGAACTACTGGCCCAGGCTTCTGATCACAATTGCGATGAAAGCCTCGCAATTGCGGACCCTGTTATGTTCGCATTTGCGATGCCTGATCTCGCAATTGCGAGATCAGAGGCCTGCAACAGGTTTAGTTATACCAGCAAAATTTCTAAGTTTAAAACATCCCGTGGCCTATTCGAAACTCACTCGAGCCCTCGGGGCTCCAAACCAAACATGCACACAAGTCTAAAAACATCATACAACTTGCTCGCGCGATCAAATCGCCAAAATAACACCTAGAACTATGAATTTAGCACCAAATCAAATGAAATTCTCAAGAACCCTTTAAAATTCATATCTTCTCGATTGGACGTCCGAATCACGTCAAATCAACTCCGTTTCTCACCAAATTTAACAGACAGGTCTTAAATATCATAATGAACCTGTACCAGGCTCCGGAACTAGAATACGGACACGGCACTAACAATGCCAAACATCAATCAATTCTCAAAATAATTGATTTTTAGACTTTTAAGTTTCATCAAAAATTCATAACTTGAGCTAGGGAACTTAGAATTCTATTCCGGGCATACAACCAGGTCCCATAATTCGATACGGACCCACCGGGACCTTCAAAACATGGATCCGGGCCTGTTTACCAAAAATGTTAATCGAAGTCAACTAAAATTAACTTTTAAGGCATAAATTCTTATTTTTATCAATTTTCAACATAAAAGCTTTCCGGAAACCTGCCCGGACTATGCACACAAATCGAGGAGGGTAAAAATGAGATTTTTAAGGCTTAAGAGAGCAGATTCGAGTTCTAAAACATAAGATGACCGTTTGGGTCATCACACAACATTAGTAACCAATTCCTTAGTTTAAGCCATGTAGACACTTTATCAAACACCTAGTAGGCATAAATCTCTATACCTATTAACCATAAAATTAGTTCATCTAACTACCACCATTTACCAATAATTTATTCCACCATCATTCTTTAACAATTTATACTCCCAACATCACATGCGTGACCAACCATTCACACCCAACCAACAAAATTCCATCAAATAATCACTTTTCAATCTCTACAATGGTTATGCATTTTAATTGGGAACTTATGGCTTCCAATCACCATCCCATGAATTCCAATACTTAATTCATACCCATATTCCGATAATAAATCCATGCATGTAAGTCTAAGGGTGTAGGATTACCTTTTGGAAGAAATTTTGCCAAAACCATCTTTTGAGTTCTTGAAGATCTAAGGATTTCATGGAGGATTGAGTTAGTTTTAGGGTGGAATTGATGCAATGAAACACAAAATTAGTATGGATTATTCACCTTGAAGATGAGGGGAATTGGAAGTCTTGAGAGAGGGGAGGAAACCCCAAAAATTCGGCCAAGAGAAATGGGAAAAATTGAACCCCGAAATGAGTATATAACATTTCGGGCGCCACAGGTAGCGTGGGGCGCTACCTATGGCCCAGTTTCCAGAACCTCAAAAATACCAGCGCCAGGGCAAGCGCCCCACGCTACCCTGGGCACTGGTGACAGGATTTTTTTCTATTTTTCCCGGGTCAAGGTTATTTCGGTAACCACCACTTTCACACAAGATTAATTCAAGAATTTCTCCAAGGTACCAAACCTAAAAATTACGAATCATGCATCGATTCAATCCTAAGAAACTTATGAACTTCCAAAATTCAACTTCTGCATTCGATGCCGAAACCTATCAAATCAAGTCCAATTGACCTCAAATTTTGCACACAAGTCATAAATGACATAACATACCTATCAAAATTTCCAGAACTAGATTCCGACCCCGATATTAATAAAGTCAACTCCAGGTCAAACTTCCAAACCTTTTATTTTCAACTTTCGCCATTTCAAGCCAAAATCAACTACAGACTTCAAAATAAATATCTGGACACACTCCTAAGTCCAAAATCACCATACGGAGTTATTGGAACCATCAAAACTCCATTCTTGAGTCGTTTGCACAAAAGTCAAACTCTGATCCACCCTTTTCATTTAAGCTTCCAACATGAAATTTATTCTTCCGAACTAATCCCGAAACACCTGAAACATCCAAATCGATGATTCACACATGACATAATGCATCATATGAAGCTATTCAAGACATCAAATAGTTGTAAGGAGCGTAAATGTTCAAAATGACAAGTCGGGTCGTTACATTCTCCCCCACTTAAACATACGTTCGTCCTCGAACATGCCAAGAGTTGTTCCTAAACCTTCAAATCGCTATTCCACCTTACCACGCGCATACCCAGGGTGATACCACGTCACCCTATTCCATATAGGCCTAACAACACCACATAACTGATAATCACCAATTTAGCCTTAGCCAATAAACCTTGGAATCTAATTTCTAACATCAGAAATTCCTTACAAGACGCGAATCTCTCATTTACATACAGTATAAGTCTGAACATGTCGTGCCAAGCCATAACCATGACTCAATATGTACTCACGTGATACACCACATTACTCAGATACTCACAACAATAACTGCTGACTACCATAGCTTAGCCCAAAGCAAATCCGATATCGGTAGTAAACCTCATATCCATAAAACCTTCGTACATTGTTGATGATGAAGGAAACACGCATAATCTCTTAACTACTTATCTGATCAATACTCCGAGAAGTTCACTCACCCAATCAGGGCCATTCCCTAAATTCATAGCGGAAATATAGTATCATTCTTCCAAGCAATCCTTATCCCAATATGATAGGACAAATCTCACGTCTAGAAACCTCATCTCAACCAATATAAGCAGCCCAATTGTCAATTCACACCAAAAGTCATATAAAGCCCCACACAATACGATCTCGTATACCAAACAAGTAATAATTCAGACATGACAGATAATACTAAGAAAATTAATAAGAAGGCTACTAAACAAGCTAAGCAATCATGTAAATTTTTAACATTTTCCTATGAACTATTTTCATACAAGTAAGAGCAAAACATATGAAATAAGCATAAGGAATTACATCTCATCATAGTATAGTTGCCGCGCGCAACCTGATCCAATAACAGTAACCGGATCTCCCAGAGCTCACGTCAATATCAACCATACGGACAACTCACGTTTTTGCACGAACAACTCATGTGCTATAGTACAATATCTAGATCTGCACGGACAACTCACGTGTTATAATAACATAATCCGCCCGGCATAGTCACATGCCTCCAGTCCGAACATATCATACAGGAGCAGTTAAATAAGTATACACGTATGTGATGAATAAAATAAGATTCTCATGCTCCTGGACTGGTATAAATGACGTGGTAAAGTGTAGGCATGTGTAATGTGTGCTATTATAGCTCAAATCGACAAGTTAACATAGAACTTTTAATTACCAAATTTATTCAGGGAGTTAAACTCTTCGTAACCTCAAGTATATCTCAAATAGTTCACAACAATGGTACAATTATGAGAAAACATTATAGCTTTAAGCTTACAGTCAACTCTAGGCATATTATGCCTTAGCATTTCCCTGATGCTCGCACATAGGCTCAAGCCCCTCACATATGTGCACCCATAGCGCATAGTTATCACAATTAATTCAGGCAACTAGTGCCTCAACCAAGTTTAGATAGAATTCTTACCCAAAGCTCACCACGAGAGATCCTAGCATATAAACACACCGCCCCAAGGCCCATAAGCCGTTGTATTCCTCCTTAAGCACCCCATAAGTACCATAACCGAGACACCCATTCTAAAGAGACCTTATGTGAATTTTAGAATTGTTCTTTTTACCTTTCTGATACTGAAGGGTAGAACCCATAGTGATACAAAATTAGCACAAGTCTCGATGCCATCAAATGCAAGTCTCAGGTCTTAGCCATATACAAATTCTAAAAATTCTCAATTGCTACATATACATCTTGAATCCATTGGAAACGTTTCGAGAGTTATCCATTCTACTCAAATCTCAATTGCACAGCCCAAGCGACCAAATGACTTGTGCCCCATTAGAACGCACTTATTCTCTTTACAGTCAAGTCAACTTTCTCAACCAGATTCAAATTCAAATCTCAACACATACACCATGTTGGTAATAAAGAACTCTCCACTCAACATTATAAAGATCACACCTCCGTAGATTACTCCGCAAGAGATAACCCACATGCTTAGCCTCAAATTAGTATCTTGATATACCCTTTCACAGCCATAATTACTATGCGGTCAATTAATCTTCCTGAGTCTAAACTCATTAACAAGATATGAGAATTTAATTTGTCCCACAATTTAACAATGTGAAAGATCCTTCAACACACTCATAGCTCGAGAATATATATCAAATCAAGATGGAAATCAAGCACCCAATGGCCCTTTTGACATCTCGAGAAACTCTTCTCATCACATTCAAACCATTCGAACGCATCCCGCAGTCGCATCATACTCATCATTCAGTCATTCCACCGCTCATCGAGCCACAAGTTCCACTCATAGGGATACTACCAGATGCATAAGTCCAAACGCACAAGTTCTCACAATCGAAACTACCGAGCTTAAGATATGGTCCTAACCCTGGCCTCAAGTCCTCCAGACTGGCCCATCACCAAAACACAGAATACTCATCTCGAACCTCGTTCATGGAATTACAAGCCGACGATACACAGCTGATAACGAGTGCTCAGATGTGCACACGAATGCGTGGAAGGAATTCAAGAGTTATGTTTCAAGCTGAATCAATTCCGCATGATAAAGAAAGAAAGATGGGAAATTATCCTAAATGCCCCGTAGCCTCTCGAAGATACGTATGGACGTCATTATACCGTTCCGCAACACTCTACTAGATACATGCACATGACTCGTAGAACCTATGAACCTAGAGCTCTGATACCAATCTGTCACGACCCAAAATCTGACCAGTCGTGATGGCACCTAACCCCAACTCGTTAGGTAAGCCAATTAACTATAATCCAAATTAATTAGGTTTATCGAGAAAAATAAATGATAAAATAACTGAACCCTTCTACTTTTTCCAAGGACTGGTAATACAAATCATGAGCTTCTAAGATTAAGAATTTGCAAAGCTGATGTAAAATAAAATACATCATCTGTTTGACATATACATGAACGGATTAATTATTCTAAAGCTACCAAGAACAGGAGGCAGCTATGACCGGATTGCGGAAACATCTTCAATGCTAGCTCCCGTCATACACCGCAAAATCAGCATCCAAAATCTGCACACAAGGTGCAGAAGTGTAGTATGAGTACAACTTGCCTCATATACTTAGTAAGTATTTTGTCTAACCTCGTCGAAGTAGTGACGAGGATTTTTAGTAAAACGATATTCATTGTTATAACATGTGCAGTATACTAACAATAGAAACAATTATAGAACATAACAGATAAGGTTACAATGAAACAACTATGCGAGACAGAAAAAGATTACTAGGAGAAATCACAATAGAAAATTCATAACTTTCCTGGTGTGAGAAATATATTCAAGATATCACATCGAATAACATGGTAATACCATCGTGCACTTGTCTCATTCTCACTCAATATATATATATATCAATTGGCATGGCAACACCCTTCGTCCATTTATCTCTCTCACCGAGCATACATATAACAGCACCAACTAGGTGGGAGAAATACCAATAACAATAAAAGAAATAAGGTGGGATGCACACAGGAAGCAACAACGAACGAAGCAGCACATATGGACCACGGAAACAGGCTGGGAAAAAGGCATAGAAATTATGACAGCAATTAGGAAGGAAGAATATGAATTTCACTAATTAGCATGGTAGAAGGCTCAGACGCAAATAAAACAAACAAGAAGAAAATCATATTATTTGTAAGTTAAACATATAGAAGGCATGGATACACATCAACACTTGGGGTAGAGGACATAGAAAGAACAACGACTACAAGTCACACAAAAAACACATAGGTGCACAATAGCAGCTCAAGATAAAGGCATGAATGTATATAATGCATGTCTCTTGACCTCGCCTGCAAGGAAACACCCTTCGTACCATGAACATATGATAATATAAAAATTATGGCACGACATCACCATTTCGTGCTTTTACTCTCATCCTCACATGATAATGTATATGAAATGGCACGACATTATCATTCGTGCATATTAATGTGTATGAATGGCACGACATCACCTTTCGTGCTTTATACTTTTCCTCACATGATAATATATACGAAGTGATATGGCATTATATTTCATGCATAATAATATATATGAATGACACGGCATCACCCTTCATGCTTTATACTCTTCCTCACATTATAATATATCCAAAATGGCACGGCATCACCCTACGTTTTTTACATTCTCCCTCACATGATAATGTATATAAAATGGTACGGCATCACCCTTCGTGCTTAACACTCTCCCTCACATGATAATGTACATGAAATGGCATGACATACCCTTCGTTCTTTACACTCTTCCTTATCAAGCATATGTATATCATTAACAAGCAAACAATGGCAATTAGTAGGAAAATTTCGTCAACAAAGTTAGGCAAAACACTTACCTCAAACAAGCCAATCCAATGCCGAGCAAGCTAAACAATTGCTCCGGGGATTTCATTCTGCACGTATCCACCTCTGAACACCTTCCTATCTACTCAATTCAAAGCCAACGATACGAAACTAAAACTCACCCCTTAATGACACTACAACAATCCACTACACTAAGCAACTTTAATCTACAATATCAACATCCAATGGAACCAACATTAGTAACCAATTCCTTAGTTTAAGCCATTTAGACACTTTATCAAATACCTAGTAGGCATAAATCTCTATACCTCTTAACCATAGAATTAGTTCATCCAACTACCACCATTTACCAACAATTTATCCCACCATCATTCTTTAACAATTTATACTCCCAACATCATATGTGTGACCAACGATTCACACCCAACCAACAAAATTCCATCAAATAATTACTTTTCAATCTCTACAATGGTTATGCATTTAAATTGGGAACTTATGGCTTCCAATCACTACCCCATGCGCTCCAATACTTAATTCATACTCATATTCCCATAATAAATCCATGCGTGTAAGTCTAAGGGCATAGGATTACCTTTTGGAAGAAATCTTGCCAAAACCCTCTTTTGAGTTCTTGAAGAAATTTCTTGAAGATCTAAGGATTTCATGGAGGATTTGAGTTAGTTTTAGGTGGAATTGATGGAATGAAACACCAAATTAGTAGGGATTACTCACCTTGAAGGGGGAGGGGGGGGGGAGAGNAGCATGGTAGAAGGCTCAGACGCAAATAAAACAAACAAGAAGAAAATCATATTATTTGTAAGTTAAACATATAGAAGGCATGGATACACATCAACACTTGGGGTAGAGGACATAGAAAGAACAACGACTACAAGTCACACAAAAAACACATAGGTGCACAATAGCAGCTCAAGATAAAGGCATGAATGTATATAATGCATGTCTCTTGACCTCGCCTGCAAGGAAACACCCTTCGTACCATGAACATATGATAATATAAAAATTATGGCACGACATCACCATTTCGTGCTTTTACTCTCATCCTCACATGATAATGTATATGAAATGGCACGACATTATCATTCGTGCATATTAATGTGTATGAATGGCACGACATCACCTTTCGTGCTTTATACTTTTCCTCACATGATAATATATACGAAGTGATATGGCATTATATTTCATGCATAATAATATATATGAATGACACGGCATCACCCTTCATGCTTTATACTCTTCCTCACATTATAATATATCCAAAATGGCACGGCATCACCCTACGTTTTTTACATTCTCCCTCACATGATAATGTATATAAAATGGTACGGCATCACCCTTCGTGCTTAACACTCTCCCTCACATGATAATGTACATGAAATGGCATGACATACCCTTCGTTCTTTACACTCTTCCTTATCAAGCATATGTATATCATTAACAAGCAAACAATGGCAATTAGTAGGAAAATTTCGTCAACAAAGTTAGGCAAAACACTTACCTCAAACAAGCCAATCCAATGCCGAGCAAGCTAAACAATTGCTCCGGGGATTTCATTCTGCACGTATCCACCTCTGAACACCTTCCTATCTACTCAATTCAAAGCCAACGATACGAAACTAAAACTCACCCCTTAATGACACTACAACAATCCACTACACTAAGCAACTTTAATCTACAATATCAACATCCAATGGAACCAACATTAGTAACCAATTCCTTAGTTTAAGCCATTTAGACACTTTATCAAATACCTAGTAGGCATAAATCTCTATACCTCTTAACCATAGAATTAGTTCATCCAACTACCACCATTTACCAACAATTTATCCCACCATCATTCTTTAACAATTTATACTCCCAACATCATATGTGTGACCAACGATTCACACCCAACCAACAAAATTCCATCAAATAATTACTTTTCAATCTCTACAATGGTTATGCATTTAAATTGGGAACTTATGGCTTCCAATCACTACCCCATGCGCTCCAATACTTAATTCATACTCATATTCCCATAATAAATCCATGCGTGTAAGTCTAAGGGCATAGGATTACCTTTTGGAAGAAATCTTGCCAAAACCCTCTTTTGAGTTCTTGAAGAAATTTCTTGAAGATCTAAGGATTTCATGGAGGATTTGAGTTAGTTTTAGGTGGAATTGATGGAATGAAACACCAAATTAGTAGGGATTACTCACCTTGAAGGGGGGGGGGAGAGTTGGAGGTTTTGAGAAAGTAGAGGAAGCCCCCAAATTTCGGCCAAGAGGAATGGGGAAAGATGAACCCCGAAATGAGTATATAATATTTAGAGCGCCGCATGTAGCGTGGGGCGCTACCTGTAGCCCAGTTTCCAGAACCTCAAAAATCCATGCGCCAGGGCTAGCACCCCACGCTACCCTGGGCGCTGGTAACAGCATTATTTTCTAATTTGCCTGGGTCAAGGTTATTTCGGTAACCACTATTTTCACACAAGATTTATTCAATAATTTCTCCGAGGTACCAAACCTAAAAATCATGAATCACGCATCGATTCAAGCCTAAGAAACTTATGAACTTCTGAATTTCAACTTCTACATTCGATGCTGAAACCTATCAAATCAAGTCCGATTGACCTCAAATTTTGCACACAAGTCATAAATGACATAACGGACATATCAAAATTTCCAGAACTAGATTCCGACCCCAATATCAATAAAGTCAACTCCCGATCAAACTTCCAAACCTTCCATTTCCAACTTTCACCAATTCAAGCCAAAATCAACTACGGACTTCCAAATAAATATCCGGGTACACTCCTGTCTCTAAAATCACCCTACAGAGTTATTGGAACCATCAAAATTCCATGTCGGAGTCGTTTGCACAAAAGTCAAACTCCGATCAACCCTTTCCATTTAAGCTTCCAACATGAAATGTATTCTTCCGAACTAACCCCGAAACACCTGAAACATCAAAACCGATGATTCACACACGTCATAATACATCATATGAATCTATTCAAAACTTTAAATAGTTTAAAGGAGCATAAATGTTTAAAACGACAAGTCGGGTCATAACATCACAACTTCCAAATCTTACACGTATGGCACCTCATTCCCATATTAGCAATCACCCTCGCATGACAAAGTACTCATGCTACTATGTACATTGTATTCGTATCAATATCAACTAAGATGATCGAGGGATAAATTTATATACAATAAAACACACTTTTAAACTTGAATAAAGTAAAGCGTCAAATGAGATATTAAGTTTAATTTAGGATTCATATAAAGTAAAATAAAGGAGAGGTTGTGCAAAAAGAGTATCATTTGAGCTTTGTTTAGAAGTTTATGAGATGAAGTAAAATAGTTGTATTTAAACAAAGTAAAACATCAGTTAAATTAATGATTTAAATATAGAATTTATAAAAATAAAATGCGATAATAATTTTTAAGTAAAGTACACAGCAATAAGTGATGAGTAAAATTTTATAGTCCAATTAAGGTAAAAATTGCGATAAATATTTAAATTGGTAAACCATCAAGTGAAATACGAGTTTTATTTTGAAAGACCAACAAGTGAAACACCTTAAGAATTCTTTCATTTTAAATCGCTAAATTACCAACAACTCAATCTGATATGAAAAAATGACTCCATGCACATAAATTTACCTTGACAATCAATTTATTAAGTAATAACGGAGGCGCAAATTGGCATGCTAAAGCAACACAATAATATCTGTTGCGGCGTACAACCCGATCCCACCTATATCATATCATCCATCCTTATCGCTCCATATCATATCTTTTCATATCATTTCAATACCGTTACGGAGTGCAACCCGGTCCCCAAACAATAGGCATTACACAAACAACTACAACCGGCATATCACAAAACCAAACGCAATAACGAAGCTACACAAGAAGTCACAAACGGATGATAACATTACATAATAACTCCCAGAATCAAATAGCAAGGGCAATTTATAAATAAAGACATGATTACCAAGAATCAATTAATAATTAATGCATATAACAGATAAGGCATGAATTCAACAAGTAATTATAATTAACAAATAAGACATATAAAAGTGAACTTAACAATAAAAGATAGAACTTGTGAAAGTACAAGAGGGGGTGAATTGTACGAAGGTCCTTAGCGAAATGACTAGAAAAAATAGTCATTTAATTATTTTCCTAGTATTTAGGATTTTAATTTCTACTCAACTAAAATTTTACTTATTAAATCTTTAAGTCCTAATATCTAGGACTTTAATACCAAGAAACTTTTACCTTACCAAAAATCATTGGCTTCCTAAATTGCATATTAAAATTTGCTATTTGTACACGACCATATAGAATACCTACACTAAGAACAATTTCTTCAAAAGAAACAGAACATACTGTCACGATTCAAAATCCACTATAGGTTGTGATGGCGCCTAACGTCGCCGTTAGGAAAGTCAACAATGATTGATTAATTTAACTACTCATTCTAGTAGTTTGAAATCATAATTTGTATTAATTAAATAGAATGAAATAGAATTTGCAGGGTGAATGTTAATATTTACACGAACTACAATGATGAACAACCTGTAGGAACCCCCAAAACTCGGTGTCACAAGTGTATGAGCATTGTTTCTAAGGAGTACAATAATAATACAACATCTATCCCGAATGTAGTAAGACATAATAAAATAAACAGTACAATGGAGACTCGGTGAACTGCGATGTGTAGCCCGGGATGCAGCTCACATAAAGTCTCCTCACAGGTGTGCCTACGCGCTAAGGTGATCATTAAATGAACCTATCAGATCCTACACATTTAGTGCGGAAGTGCAGCATGAGTACGTAAATCAACACGTAACCAGTAAGTATCTAGCTTAACCTTGGAGAAGTAGTGACGAGGGGTCGATACCGGCACTTAATAAAGGTCAAATTAAAAAAATGTAATATGTAATAAAACATAAGCAGATATGAGGCATACGGCAATGATGGGGTAAATCTGAAATCTTCCAATTTCTTCTTTCAAAGCATGAATATTTAAATCTTGTATTCTACCTTAACAGCTCAGAAAAATATCAAGTGTCATTATCAAATAAATAAGGAATACCATATACAATACTGGGCATCAGTGGAGAGATTAGCTCGTGGATATTCGCACTACTAGCGATATAACTCATGATTCTGCCGAGGTCGTTTGGCCCGATACAAAATAATGTATACACTGAAAAGGGTCAAGCGGCACGAACTATAGATGCATATATATACTTCCAAGGCGTTCGTCCCGCTCCAAAATAAAAGAAAGAAAGTTACCGAATCACGAGACACGTGTTTACAATACAGTACATGAGCACAAAATGGATATAATCTTTACTGTTTCTCAAATAACTCGCCCACAACTCAAAGTGTTAAGTCTTGGCCTAGTATATATATATTTATTTCTAAATCAATTTCATTTATAACTTCAATTAATTAAGCCGTCAAAAAAATGAGTTCAAATAATTCAAATATTACATGATAAGATCCTAAGTCTACCCGGACATAAACATGTTGTAGCTACGTACGGACTCTCGTCACCTCGTGCGTACGTAGCACCCACAACTAGTTGCACATAACAGCAAATATCACATAGAGGGTAGTTTCCCTCGACATGTGTGGTTCCGTTTATGCGAAATTCGACTGCATCTGCAGTCCCAGCCATTCCGCTTCTGCGTTCATGGACGCCGCATCTGCGCCATCGCAGATGCAGAAATGGTCTTGCCACTGCCCAGCTCGCCCAGAACCGCTCCTGCGACCCTCTTGGTCCCTTCTGCGGCTCCGGCCCTACGGCCAAAACCTCGCAGGTGCGGTTACACCAGATACCAGCAGCTTCAACATTTCCCCCAAGCCCAAACTTGATCCGTTTTCAATCTGATTCGCACTCGAGACCCCCGGGACCCCGTCCAAACATACCAACACATATCAAAATACAATACAAATTTAGCCGAAACCTTAAACCATGTCAAACAACATCAAAATCATGAATCGCACCTCGAATCAAACTCATAAATTTCAAATTTCCAAATTCTATATATTGTGCTGAATCGTATCAAATCAATGCGGAATAACTTCAAATTTACACACGAGTCATAGATGACATAACGAATCTATTCCAAGTCTTCGGAACTCCAAGCGGACATCGATAACATCAAAATCCACTTCAAACCAAACTTAATAAATTCTTAAATCTTTTAAAATGTCAACCTTCCATAATAAGCGTCGCAATGCTACTGGGCCACCCGATACTCGACCCGAACATACGCCCAAGTCCGAAATCATCATATGAACTTATTGAAACCTTCAAATCTCGATTCCGAGGACGTTTACTCAAAAGTCAAACCTTAGTCAATTCTTCCAACTTAAAGCTTCCGAAATTAGAATTTTCTTTCCAAAGCAATCCTGAACTTCCCAAAATTCAATTATGACCACACGTACAAGTCATAATCCTGAAGTGAAGCTACTCAAGGCCTCAAACAGCCGAACGACGCACTAGAGCTCAAAATGACCGGTCGGGTCGTTACATTCTCCACCACTTAAACATACGTTCGTCCTCGAACGTGCTAAGGACTGCTCCGGAGTTGTCCTAAATCATTGTTTAACACCTGGTGCACCTACCCGTGCCAGCACAATCCAGTTGAACATATTAGCTCGAGTCAGACTGAAGATCCTCCCTTTCATTTAGTCAATATACCTTAGGACCAAATTCCAACCTCCGAATTTCTCTACAGGTCTTGATTCTAACATATGATCACCGTACCAATCACCACAAACTGTACCAAAACATGATCATACTCCTATGCTGAAATCACACCATGCACCACATAAGTCGGTTGCCCATAATAACACCATCCGACTACAATAGCTGAAATTTCACGAATCGGATGCCCACAATACATCTCATGACTCAAAGAAGCAATCGGTTGAATTCTTTTCCATGTACATTACATCTAAAAGAAGCATAAACTCTGAGTCTTTCCAAATCCTACACTTCAATCGATAAGGCGAAGTATAGCACGCATTCATCAAGTTACTTATTCGAATTACTCCTGACATTTCTTTTTACCAACGCATCGATAACCAGAAATTGCACGAAGTAGATGACCACATGATCCAATCTTAAACAGTGGGGCTCCCCTAATTAGCTTTAAGCTACCACCACATAATGTAGAGCCTACAACAATTCCTCCTTCTCAATTACCATGATCTCGTACCGTTAACCCGCCAAATTTCTCAAAGTATTTCGTTAAGATTTTCATGAACATTCTGAATTATCAGCCATGACCGCATATTTGACCTTCTGCAGGGTAGTAAGTAGAACTCCTCGTAGAAACTTTATCAAAGTCACGCAACCACTAACCTACTCGTAGGAGATAACCCAACTGTGGAATTCCTTACCGACATCTTCCAACGATGTTGCACTGGGTACAACTACCACGTAATCAGTAAATTCTTCTGAGCCCATGCTCGCCCACCGGCTGTATAAGTATGTTCTTTTCCCATTGACATCAATTGAAAGTTCAACAATACCTTCCAAACTCAAATCCATGTTTCATCCGAAATGATAATCAAATCTTCACACCCTTCTTTATTTCAAGCAAACTCCTTTCTGCCATATTCAATCTTTCTCAATAGAGTAACCACCATTCCAATTATAATCTGTGGACCAAGTCACTTTCCACCATGCCTCCCAAATCGCTCAAATCTTCCTCAAGGTACGTGGCTATCCTACCACAGAATCCCTATACCACTCTGCCACTCTCACTTTGGTCAAACCATCTCCTTTAAGCAACTTCTCGACCTCCTCTTCTCATAACTTCTCGACCTCCGCTTTTCATACTTGACCTGCAAGTAATTCATCTGCCGCAAGACACCTCCCTCCATGTCCTTCCTCATACTTTGCTGCCCAAATGTTGCCTTAAATTAAATCCATACCTGTAGCATCGGAACTAATGAATTGCTACCAACTCTAACTAGAAGATCATCTTTCTCAAGCCATCAACATTATAAATACCAATTCGATTCTGAACCACTGCACACCGCTATCTCTAACAATAGCCCCTCAGGTACCATTTCACAATACCCTACCCCGAAGGCAAAATAAAAGAAGTCCATAGCACCGACAAACTGTAATGCGTTCAAACAAGGATGACGACACTGCATCACAATGAAAATTCCACCACGTTCGAGAATACCAAGTCTCGTCACTCCATAGACCAAAACCTAAACATCCATAGTCTGATTGTATTTCCTTTGCTGGAATTAAATGCTAACCCTCTAAGTCATGCACTGAGAAATCCTCATTTTGAGTCATTCCCTATCACGATCCATAAATAAGCACTCTACTATTACACCAACACGGTGCGGTAACAACTCATGAACATCATAGCAACCTGTGCATAGCCTCAAAACTATAGAAAATACAGATACTGAGCTGAAACGAAAGAACACCCTTCCCCAAGGCAATGATAATTGACTGCCTGAACACGCAGGGAAAAACATCTTGCACCACGTCTGCACTACCAATACAACTCTTAGTCGTCCTGTGTGCAAAAAGTGCTTCACGTCGCATAATATTGAGTAGGAAGGAAAATAAAGGCACAAGCCTCAATGGAATCAAGCCGCACAATGAGGAAATAAAGAAGGGAAGTGCTCCTAACAGCCTTATAGCCTCTCAAAGACAAGTACATGTGTCTCTATACAGATCCGTAAGACTCTACTAGACTTTCTCATGACTCGTGATGGCGCCTAATGCCATCAGGAAAACCAACAGTGATTGGTCAATTTAATTACTCATTCTAGTACTTTGAAATCATAATTTTCGTTAATTAAATAGCATGAAATAGAATTTGCAGGGTGAATGTTAATATTTACACAAACTACAATGATGAACAATCTGTAGGAAAACCCAAAACTCGGTGTAACAAGTGCATGAGCATTTTTTCTAAGGAGTATAGTAATAATACAACATCTGTCCCGAATGTAGTAAGACAGAATAAAATAAACAGTACAATGGAGACTCGGTGGACTACGATGCGTAGCCTGGGATGCAGCTCACATAAAGTCTCCTCACAGGTGCGCCTACGCGTCAAGGTGATCATCAAATGAACCTGTTAGATCCTGCACATTTAGTGCAGAAGTGCAGCAGGAGTATGTAAATCAACGCGTACCCAGTAAGTATCTAGCCTAACCCCGGAGAAGTAGAGACAAGGGGTCGACATCGACACTTACTAAAGGTTCAATTAAAACAATGTAATTAAACATAAGCAGAAATGAGGCATACGCCAATGATGGGGTAAATTTGTAAGTTACCAAATCTTCCAATTTCTTCTTTCAAAGCATGAATTTCTAAATCTTGTATTCTACCTTAACAACTCAGAAAAATATCAAGTGTCATTATCAAATAAATAAGGAATACCATATAAAATGTCGGGCATCAGTGGAGAGATTAGCTCGTGAATATTCGGACTACTAGAGATATAATGCACGATTCTGCCAAGGTCATTCGACCGGATCCAGAATAATGTGTACATTGCCGAGGGTTGAGCGGCACGAACCATAGATGCATCTATATACTGCCGAGGCATTCGGCCCGCTACACAAAAAAGGAAGGAAGTTACCGAATCACGAGACACATATTTACAATACAGTACATGAGCACAAAATGGATATAATCTTTATTGTTTCTCAAATAACTCGCCCATAACTCAAAGTATTAAGGTTTGGCCTAGTATACATATATTTATTTCTAAAGCAATTTCATTTATAACTTCAATTAATTAAGCCGACAAAAAAATAAGTTCAAATAATTCAAATATTACATGATAAGAGCCTAAGTCTACCCGGACATAAACATGTTATAGCTACTTACGGACTTTCGTCACCTCGTGCGGACATAGCACCCACAACTAGTTGCACATAACAACAAAAATTTCCTAGGGGTAGTTTCCCCCTAATAAGGTTAGACAGGAGACGTACCTCGCTCTAAAGTTCCATAACCGGCTCCAACGCCACTCAAACACCTCAACCCAATGCCCGTCTCTTCAAAACTAGTCAAACAACATGCAAACCAATAAAAATATACCCTAATACATATAATCTAACAATTTAAAATGATTCCCAACTCCGCTCAAAAGGCAACAAAGACAACCTTCGGGCCTACGTGCCCAGGTTCCAAATATTTTCGAAGATAAACTTCACCCATAACACCACGAACTAAAATATATAACTTATTCCAAATTCCATGTCCAATTTCATGGTCAAAATCGAAAAATACCAAATTCTAGATTTTCTACCAAAAATACCAAATTTCTACTATTTTCCATGTTTAAACCCATATACAAAATGTATTTAACTTGTAATAGGTGGGAGTCACTTACCTTGTGTTGCTTGATGAAAATCTCCCCTTGAAACTCTCAAAAATCGCCCCTACCAAGTGAAAATGAAAGAAAATGGGCCACTTACCTCACTGCCAACGACTTTTTCGCATATGCGGCTCCGCATCAGCGGCACAGATTGCGCTTCTGTGGCTCCCTTAGGGCCCCTCAACCTCCGCATCGGTGGCCCCTCCAGTACTTCTGCGCCTTCGCTTTTGTGGCTCCTATTGCGTAGGTGCGGTACCGCTTCTGCGAAACTCGACCACATCTGCGGTCCTAGCAACTTCAGTATTTTTTTATCCGATTCACACCCGAGGCCCCCGGGTCCTCGTCCAAACATACCAACACTTCCCAAAATACAATACGAACTTAATCGAATCCTTAAACCATGTCAAACAGCATCAAAATCATGTATCGCGCCTCGAATCAAACTCATAAATTTTCAAATTTCCAAATTCTATATCTTGTGTCGAATCGTATCAAATCAATACGGAATAAATTCAAATTTCACACGAGTCATAAATAACATAACAAAGCTATTCCAAGGCTCGGAACCCCAAACGGACATCGATAAATAAAATGTTCCATTTTCCTTTCAGATAGCAAGTGTAAGATTCCTCTCTATGCCCTTATGTAAAAATGTATGAGAGGTCATAAATGACGTGATACTATACATCATGAGGAAAAATGCATCTCTATGCCTGTATGTCAAGTGTGTATACCAAATGCGATGCAAATCAGTGATAAAGATCATATGCATACTCTTAGAGTATCAATTCACTCCGTCCTCCCAGTCACTCATCACTCAGCACTCGCATTCAATAGGTACCTGCACTCACTGGGGGTATGAAAACTCCGGAGGGGCTCCTACAACCCAAGCGCTATAACCCGCACGGACAACTCGCGTGCCATAATATAAATATCTAAAATCGCATGGACAACTCACGTGTTGCACGGACAACTCACGTGCTATAGTAAGCCAATCTGACCCGTTGCGGCATGCAGCCCGATCCCATAACCATCCTCACAACCAAGCCCTAGGCCTCACTCAGTCATCAATCTCTCCAGTCTCTCGGGCTCACAATGTCATGATACTAGCCCCAAAAAAATGATATTATGCATCAATAAATAACAACGGAGACTGAGATATGATATGCACGTGAATGCGTATGACTGAGTATGTAATGCAATGAAAGCAGATTACTCAAAAACAGAAATGACCTCAGTGGGTCCCAACAGGATAAGCATGTAGCCTAGACATGGTTTCTAACATAACCACAACTCGATAACTCTAGTACGTAGAGAATTTCATAATTTCAGACAAGTTCAAGTAACTACACAGTACCACACAAATAACGGAAATCACAGTTTACACGGTGCACGCCCACACGCTCGTCCCCTAGCATGTGCATCACCTCAAAATCAAACACATAACACATATATTCAGGGTTCCACCTTCTGCTCCAAGATTAGAAGAGTTACTTACCTCGAACAAGCCAATACCAAAGATGCCATCCTGTGCGTTCCGTCCTCCGAACGGTCCAAAAACAACTCAAGTACATCAAACAATGCTAAAGGAACCAATCCTGATCGAAAAAGATCAAATCTTGAATCAAAAGCCCAAAACTGGCCAAAAGCCCAACTCGGGCCCGTACCTCAAAACTCGACAAAATTTCCAAAATCCTGCAAGCCATTCAATTACGAGTCTAACCATGCTAGTTTTACTCAAATCCGACTCCAATTCGATGTCCAAAACTCAAAAATTCACATTATGTAACTTTAGGCCAAAATCCCCAATTTCCTCTTTAAAATTCATAAACCAAAATCTAAAATTGAAGATAGGTTCATGGAATATAACAAAAACCGAGTAGAGAACACTTACCCCAATTCATATGGTGAGAATTGCTTCAAGAATCGCCTCAATCCGAGCTCCGTAGCTCCAAAAATGTAAAACTGGTTGAAACCCTCGAAATAGAGTACTTTATAATCTGCCCAGGCCTCCTCTTTCGCGAACGCGGGAAATCCATCGCGTTCGCGATGAATAAAACTCATACTACCACAAAAGACTCTACGCGCTTGCAATACACCCCGCGGACACGTGATGAACACTTCTTCCAAAGCTTTGCGAACGTGACTAACCTTACGCGATCGTATAGAATAACGCTCAAATTCCCAGTTGCCAACCTCAACACTACGCGAATGCGATCCTCCATACACGAACGCGAATAGGACTTGCCCCAGCTCTACGCGAACGCGAGACATACTTTGCGATCACGAAGAACAATTTGCTGCTGCCATCAAAATACACTAAGCATTTGCGACACTTTCCATGCGAACGCGATGAAGGACTAAGACACCAAAAATAGCTGGACACAGCAGTGTAAACATGAAGGAAAATGATCCGAAATTAATCTGAAACACGCCCGAGCCCCTCGGGACCACGTCCAAACATACCAATAAGTCCCATAACATACCTCGGACCTACTCGAGGCCTCCAAACACACGTAACAACATCGAAATGACGAATCACACCTCAACTCGAAATCAATGAACTTTGAAACTTCAAACTTCCACAACCGATGCTGAAACCTATCAAATCACGTCCGATTGACCTCACATTTTGTACACAAGTCACATTCGACATTATAGACCTACTCCAACTTCCGTAATTGGAATTCGACCCCGATATCAAAAAGTCCACTCCCGTTCAAACTTTCTAAATTTTAACTTTCGCCATTTCAAACAAAATTCTACCACATACCTCCAAATCACAATCTAGACGCGCTCGTAAGTCCAAAATCACCCAACG
Source organism: Nicotiana otophora (assembly GCA_000715115.1). Lineage (NCBI taxonomy): Eukaryota > Viridiplantae > Streptophyta > Magnoliopsida > Solanales > Solanaceae > Nicotiana > Nicotiana otophora. Next base: position 20,848 of record AWOL01S0068114.1, read on the forward strand.
GAGTTAATGGAACCATCAAAATTCCAATCCGAGGTCAAATTTTTAAAAGTCAAACTTGGTCGACTCTTTTAAATTTAAAGCTCCCTAGTTGAGAATCTGTCACAACCCAAACTAACCGATGTCATGATGGCGCCTATCGTGGAACTAGGCAAGCTGACTCATTTCCAAAACAAATTGATATTTTCATTTCAACGATAATTTCAATGTTATTTAACATAAAAACCTTCGTAAAGGAGTTCCAATCAAAATAAAAGTGTGGAAGGAAAAGCCCGACATTGGGATGTCACTAGTCATGAGCATCTACTACAATCTGTCTAACAATATCAAGGCTAACGCAGCCTGGAAAATTGCTAAATACAACTAGAGGAAGATAAGAGGGAGAAGAGCAGCGGCTGCGATCATCAAACAACTACCTTGCTATCTCCAAGAAAATCTTCAACCAGAATAATCAATAACCGCTACCGTGTCTAGCTACACCTGAATCTACACACAGGATGCAGGGAGTAATGTGAGTACGCCAACTCAGTAAGTAACAACAATAAATAAAGATTGAGTAGTAGTGACGAGCAATAAAACATATAACATTCATATCGGGAAATCTCAGTAAAATACCACATGCCTTTAAAATAAGGATTTGAATCAAAACATCTCGTTTAACCCAGTTCCAGTAAAAACCATTTAAAGATATTTTTCAACAGTTTTCAAATAGAGGAAAAATGCAAAGGTGAGCAAAATGATGAAATCATAAACAGCCCATCGGGCAAACCTCACAGTCACTCGTGCCACTCGGGCATACCTCACAGTCACTCGTGCCACTCGAGCATACCTCACAGTCACTCTTGCCACTCGGGCATACCTCACAATCACTCTTGCCACTCAGGCATACCTCACAATCACGCATGCCTCCCAGTCACTCGGCACTCGCACTCAGTAGGTACCTGCACTCACTGGGGGTGTGTACAGACTTCGAAGGGGCTCCTTCAGCCCAAGATCTATAATCTGCACGGACAACTCACGTGCTATAATAAGAAAGTATGTTGCAGGCGGGCAACCCCGATCCACACTCATCCTCACAACCAGGCCCTCGGCCGATATCAAACATGCTGCAGCGTGCAGCCCGATCCCATAAATATGCAACATACTGCGGTATTCAGCCCAATTTACAGAAACTCTTTCAAAAACATATAAGTATCATATAGTTTAAACAAAGTATAAAACTTTACAGTTTCTACGGGATGGCCCATGTTGCAATCCCCAATAGTGCACGCCCACACGCCCGTCACCTAGCATGTGCATCACTAAAAATAGTAGAATGATACAAAATCTGGGGTTTCGTACCCTCAGGACTAGATTTACAATCGTTACTTACCTCAACCGGTCAAATCTATACCTCGCAATACTCTTGCCTCTGGACTCGGCCTCCAAATCTATTCACAATCAGTACAATACCATCAATATATGCTAATGGAATGAATTCCACAAGAAAAGCTACAAAATTAGACCAAAACACGAAATTGGCTCAAACCCGGCCCCCGAACCCACGTCTCAAAATCTGAAAATATTTACAAAACTAGAAAGTTCATTAACTCACGAGTCTTACCATACCAAATTCATCACAATCTGACATCGTTTGGTCCTTCAGATCCTTAAATTACTCTCCAAACATCCCAAGCCCTAACCCCTCATTTTTACTAATTACATGATTAAAAAACGGGAAATTAACCATATATACGAGTATTAGGGCTCAAGTAACTTACCTCAACGAAACCCCCTTGATTCCCTCTTCAAATCTCTCCCAAAAGCTCCAAACCCGAATAGAAATGGTGAAGAATGCACCAAAATTCACGAAGTGTGCAATATGAACCCTCTGCCTAGGCTTCTCGCACCTGCGGCCATTTACTCGCACCCACGCGACCGCACCTACGGTCCAAGGAGTTGCACCTGCGCAACTCACTTACGCGCCCAGACTGCGCATCTGCGGCAAACCCGCCGCACCTGCGCGTTTCCTTCGCTTCTGCGAAGCCTGCCCAGCATCTCCCTTTCTGCATTTGCGCCCCAGGTTTGCCCGAACCTGCAAACTCCCCACGTGCACCAGCGGCCTCGCACCTACGACTCTATCTTCCGCAGGTGCTAAAATAGCAGTAGCAGCAGCTTTAGCTGCACTTTCCAACTTTGAAAAATCTGTTAACCACACGGAATCACCCCCAGGACCTCGGGACCTCAACCAAAAATACCAACAAGTCATTTATCAACATACCAACTTAGTCGAACCTTCGAATCACTCAAAACAACATCAAATCATCAAATTACCCTCGGATTCAAGCCTAAGAACTTCTAAATTTCCAAATTCGGCAACCGATGCCGAAACCAACTAAACCACATCCAAATGACCTCAAATTTTGCACACACATCACAAATGACACTACAAACCTACTCCAACTTCCGAAATTTCATTCTGATCCCGATATCAAATTTTTCACTACCGACCGAAATCTCCAAATTTCCAATTTCGCTAATTCAAGCCTAATTCTACCACAGACCTCCAAATCACATTCCGGACGCGCTCCTAATTCCAAAATCAGCTAACGGAGCTAACAGAATCATCAGAATTCAAATCCGAGATCGTTTACACATAGATCAACATTCGGTTGACCTTTCCAACTTAAGGTTCGAAATAAGAGACTAAGTGTCTCATTCCACTCTGAAACCACTCCGGGCCCGAACCAACTAACCTGGTATATCATAATATAGCTTAAGAGAATAAAGGAAACAAAATAGGGGAAACGGGGCTATAACTCCCGAAACGACCGACCGGGTCATTACATCCTCCCCCACTTAAATATATATTCGTCCTCGAACATGTCGAGAGTTGTTCCAAAAGCCAAGAAATGGCTGTGTAACTTTCCCATGCACATACCCAGGGGTGATTCCACGTCACCCTATCCCATATAATTCCGATAGCACAACAACAACAACAACAACAACCCAGTATAATCCCACTAGTGGGGTCTGGGGAGGGTAGTGTGTACGCAGACCTTACCCCTACCCTGGGGTAGAGAGGCTGTTTCCAAATGACCCTCGGCATCCTTCCCTCCAAGAACTCCCCACCTTGCTCTTGGGGTGACTCGAACTCACAACCTCTTGGTTGGAAGTGGAGNACCCAGTATAATCCCACTAGTGGGGTCTGGGGAGGGTAGTGTGTACGCAGACCTTACCCCTACCCTGGGGTAGAGAGGCTGTTTCCAAATGACCCTCGGCATCCTTCCCTCCAAGAACTCCCCACCTTGCTCTTGGGGTGACTCGAACTCACAACCTCTTAGTTGGAAGTGGAGGGTGCTTACCATCAGAGCAACCCACCTTGTCCAAATTCCGATAGCACAACATAACTGAAATTCCTCAATTCAACCTAGCCCACAAGCCTTCAAATCAAATTTCTGACATCCGAAATTACTTAAAAGATTAGAAGTTCGCATCTACATACTGTATAAGTCTGAACAAGTTGTACCAAAAGTCGTAACCAAAACTCAAATACCCAAATTAAAATACCGCATAGCTCTAATGCTCGAAGCAATGATTTCAAATCACAGTATCTACTCAAATCAACCCGGTGGTGGTAATAAACCTCATATCAGACAAAACCTCGTTCTAAAACTTTCGTACACTATGGAGGATAAAATAAACATACCGAATTTATAACCATTCATTAGACCAACAAGTCATGGAGCTCTCGTTCCTTCTACAAGAACTATAGCCAATTTCAAAGCCGACTTCCGATATTATCCTCCCAATTATACCACAATCAAATCTGATAGCATCCATTCTAGGCCCAATGACCTCGTCTCATCCAACACGACCACTCTAGTGACATGACACATCAATACAATCTAAATCCACAACCCGTGCAATCCATGCACCAGATAGCAACATTGCAAATGTACCCAATCGCAATAATGACCCAAACAGGAGAACCGTTCCGCAAGCTCGACGAGTACCACCCCGATGCAATGCTAAGAACCCATCACACACCGTAGAACCATAACACACGAATCTTCCATGAGGGATCATATTTCCACAATGCTCTGCTGCAATACGCGACCCTATCCAAATGCTGGTCCATATGAAACACCTCAAGCCACCCTGCTAAAATCAATAACCATGCGCAATTCGACATCAAGTACCCAAAGTGCATTACCATAACCACGGAGAGGCAAACGACACCATGCGACATAAAACCCGAAAGAACATAGCCAATACGTCATCAACCAAGCAATATCCAATACTATTCTCGCTCAAATTCCGCTATAAGGCCA
>AWOL01S0068118.1:0-13795 GCA_000715115.1 Nicotiana otophora
CAAAATATCTTAATTACTTAATTAGCTTAATTACTTAATCAATCTCTCACTAAAAATCCATAGTTACCCAATTATTCGTATAATTAAGAATTATCTCAAATTACTTAAAATACAACTCACTTTTAACACACTTTATACATCTTACTATCATGGTCGTGTGGTACCAAATGGTACTAGTCCATAAATACTGGGTACTATAGCTCAGATCGTATTTTATCCCAAAATATCAAACTTCGACAAAACTCATTTTCTTTGAAATAACATGATACTTATAATCTCAAAATAATCTCATTCCCGAACTTATGTCGATTAACTTACGACGAAACTTTAACGTACAAAAATGCGGGATGTAACATCTCATTTCCGAGCATCCATCAATTTACTTATGGAGCACTTTTACGTACGAAAACATGAGGTGTGACATCGTCGTAATATAATACTGTGGAGTGTAACATCATCATAATATAATACTGCGGAGCGTAACATCGACGTAATATTGCGGGGCATAACATCATTCCCCCTTCGGAACATTTGTCCTCGAATGCTGACTGATGCACTTATCATTTTCATAACTAATCTTCCGAATACTTTAGTACTCTCCTTGCCATCTAGGCAACTGTTCTGTGAATAATTCCGAAGGCCAGGGCATTCCCCCCTTTTGGCCTCTTTCTCACACCACGGCCTGTGGTCGGAATCCTTCCAATCACGTAACTCTTGCTACCTTTTATTATGCAGCATGTACGACTCTGACCTTGTAAGTGCGCCTATGCGATTCTTCTCTCCTTCTTTCCTCTAGTTTTTAGCAAATCTCTAGGCCTCACTTTGTAAACATATACATAGCTTAACAAGATGTCCCTCTAGGAATCTATAGGTATACTGAAGTTCTTCTCTCGGTACTTTATCGAACTTACGAATATTTCTATACCTTATTTCATAGACCCGGTTATCCATCCGTATGACTTTATTGCATCAAGGTAGGTCAAACTGTACCATTACTCTTACTTCGATTTATCGTTACTGAGGTCTGCTATCAAACTCCAGGTTACTCTTTCGCTGCTTATCATATACGTATAAGTCTAAGTCCTTTAATGCTTCCTTATTACTGTTCATCTTAGGAATGACGGCCTAATCTCATCTCATATTTTGTTACTTTTGTCCATCCATTGTTGATTCACCTCAATATTGATCTATAATCTACCACTGATAACTTAAAACCTCTTACGTAATCACTAGGGCTCACGCTGCATCATGGAATATTTGAACTGATTTTTCTGATCCACCTAGGGGCGATACGATACTATACTTCCATAATCATATTTCATAGCATCCCAATGTGATTTACCTTACGTGGGTATTTTAATCTTGTACAATTCATGAAATCATTACTCAATTGAATGCTCAAACGTCATCCTTCTTCTATCACAATTACACCTTCATTCTACTACCAGGGCAACATTCCATCTCTTCTAAATGCTACTAGTCTTAGACTCCTTTGTATTCGTTCAGGCTATACTGAGCTTTCTATAACTTAGAGAAACCATCAGCTCTCTTATTTTCATGAGCTTAATCCCTAGGATTTATCCATTTTGGTCAACTTCTCACTCTCCTTTTCTCATCCTTACTCTTGTCTTCCTAAAACTTTGTCGCTCTACCATACTTTAGCTTGTGACCTACATATATCTATTAATACTACTCGCAACCTTCCTTCAACTTGCTTGCACCATAGATTTCCTTATGTTATTCTGAAACATCAAGCGAGACATTACATCGTCTCAAACTCTTCTTTACTCTCTTAACTAGGCCTCTCGGTACCTAGAAACTATAGGCTGGAAGATATGCCACTGACGACGCCGCTATCGTTCTTGGATACTGAATCCCAGCACTTCTAGCCTTCTATCTGAAGTATGTAATATTCACGATCTTCTGCATTTGAGTATCTCGTACGTTGTTCACCTTTACCTTATCTTAAAATCTCGCATCACATCTTCTATCTCTTTCATGACCTCCCTTCCACATAGGTATAATCCACATCCACGACTGAAAGATCTATTATAACACTTGCACCTCTGATGCATACACAATCCGGTGGGAGCTTCATATTGACTTCTTATAAGGCTTGTACCTTTGATATTAAGAGTGATTCTGCAATGTTCTCAATAATGATGTCTATAATTTTCTGGGTCGAATAATCAAACTCCTGATTTACTTCGTTGATGTAACTCTTTAGTTTTCTCTTTCTTCTAATCAGCCTTTATGTAGGCTTAAGCTATCTTCCGATCTGTAGCTCATGGTATTAGTTATTACTTTAGCCTTCCGTGGACGTTAGGGAATATCCATGATACAATATTCTAACAATTCAATCCTTTGTCTATGACCTAGACTTTATTCTTTCTTTTAACTTATACCGGAGCCTTCTACGGTTGTATGATTGTCAAATAACTCTGGATCATTGATCGAATAATTCCTTTCGTTTCTTCTCAGCTTTCTTTAAACGTAAGCAATTACTTTGCCTGGTCTTTCTGCCCCCTTGTTGCGTGCATACTTAGCTCATCTTAGTTCCCACACATGTCGGAATTTTGTGCAATTCATATGGTCTCAAATATGACTTTTGGTTTCATTGGTCGCTCATTAGCCATGATAGGTGCCACTTTCTTATGGAGTACATACAATGTTGTTGTGAGATTGTTGTTACAAAACCATTTCCTCTTTAGGTCACTATGCTTAGGTTGAAGCCTTCTTCCTTATTTCCTCAGCTAGTCTTTCGTTGTAATACTTAGGGAGGACCCTCTGACTCTTGTAAAGTTGCGAGCTTATCACATCGTATATTTGACGGGATTTTTGATGTTCTTCCCCACCTATAATTATCCGTAGTTACTTATTTCCACGCCCTTGTGCTTGTAGGGTTGCTTCTAAACTAATATTTTGATTGTCTTCCCAGTGGCATTCTCTTTTATTTCCGAAATACTCATAAGGTACCTTTAACTACCCCAACTCCTATCTGAATAGATCTCAAGGATCACGATGTCATATCTGCAAGACTAAATTCCCCATGTTGGGGTCACTATGTTTATCTTGCACAATCTGTTGATTTTTCTATATGCTCTTGTCTAGCCAAAACTATGCTCTTCTTGGATCAACTACTAACTACTTGTTGGCCCATTCTCATATCAATATTCCGCGTGATATTTCTTGGGTTATTTCCTTTGTCTTAACTTACTTCTCGCACTGGCATCCTTAGCTATCAATAACATCTCGGACAGGAACCCTTACTTCCTCTCCTTGACGTCGTGTTTGCATAATGTTATGGAATCATAGCATATCTGTAGGATTTGAATAAGTGAAATATCATCCCTTTCTCATTATTATCACATTCTTCCTTTACCGTTCCATAGTTACTAGAACCACTTAATTCTGACTTAATGCCACATCACTCTATATTCTCCCTTTTAGGGGAGTACTAAGATTTAGTGCTATGATGATCTACGTATAGATGTATTACCTCTTCATCTTTGGCGTCTTTCCACATCATCGATGATCCTTACTCGCCTCGCGGTAATCTTTCTGTACCAAGGATAACAAATTTCCTTACTCGCGAGGGTGACACTTAGTATAACTGGCACATACAGTCCCTTAAGCTTAACTTTGCTCACATTGCTTGCTTTAGGGAAGCGTCTTCCTGAATGACCATTCTCTGAATTTCTCATGAATCTTCTTCTATTGTCCATTCTATTATCGCCGAAACGAAGTCTGAAATTCTCATAATGTCGACCATTATCAAATTACTCAGTCCCTAATTCATGTTAAGTTTATCTTCTTCACCAATCCATACTGATTTCTATTACTCTGGGGTCTAACTTTTCATTCTGGTAATCGCGTTAGAGTCACGAAATTATTTCTCGAAATGAGGTTATGACTTTATGGCCTATACTCTTTTGTTGTCTCAAGGACTGTCACCTCTCGTCTTTTCCTTCACTTGACTATAGACTCTCGTCTTTTTCTACCGTTGTTATCCATGCATCACATCTTACTCATAATACTTCATTAACTCTCTTCTTATTTCCCTGCTAACATTTCTATCTATTACTTTATTCAGAAAACTTCAACAAGACATCCTTTTGCTTTTAGCTCCCCTTGCTCCATCCACCTGCTCTTCGGGTTGCCTAACATTCTATCTCTACTAAGGCAATATTTATCCCTTCAAGGCTTCAAGTGCCTATCTTTGTAGTACTCATATCTAGTTGTACTATTTTAGAGTGCACCATCTGGGTATCTCACAAGGAGATCTATTAGCACATTCGTAATATCCTTCGGAAATGTCAGCTAATGCTAACAATCTATCTACAATTTTGGGTTACCCTAACCCCAGCTAGATCCTGATATCCTGCCTTCTCTTATACTACTTCTGTTAGCCCCTATATGGCATAAATGAAATGGGTGTGATCAATTGTATATATCTCCGTTACTGTTGAAAGTAACTCAGAATGCTTATGTTTCTCTGCTTGAATTGTAAATACGGTTAACCTTCATTAACTGGGTACCTCGTACCCTTCTTCACCTTGCTTCTTTTACTTGTTGAAACTTGTACCAACTGATGATTCTCTCGTTGCCATTTTACCGTAAGACTAGATAGACATTCTTGCCTTAGGGATCCTTGTAAAGAAGCTTACACATCTTAGTACACACATGATCTGCTGAATACCTCATATTTATCCATCATAAGCATGATGCAAAAATCGAGTTCCTCTGACTCAACTCTTCCAGAGTTATATCTCGTACCAACCGTCTTTCTGGATGTAGGCATCATTGTATTATGAATAAAATAGAGTTTAGGAAATAGAGTTCTTACAAGTAAGATCTACCACACGATCTAGAGTAAGAAGAAAGAGTGACATTCCTAAATGCCCTGTAGCCTCCTGCTTATAAGTGTGGTGCACAACACACCCATAAACAAGACTTTACTAGACACGACTTGTAGACTCCCTAGGACGGAACTGCTCCGATACCACTTTTGTTACGACCCAAACCGATGGGCCGCGACGGAAAATCGGTACCTTACTCAACTGAGTACCAACATAACGTATCTTTTCGTATCATACTATCATAGAAAAATGAGAGACGGAAAAGCTGCAGTGAGATAACTAGAATAAAACATGTAATACCAACTTATACATAAGACATACGGCCTATAAGACCAAAATGATCACTCGTACACTGAACACAGGCCGATAAGGCCATACAATCTTTCATATACATGACATCTGTCTACAAGCCTCTAATAATACATAATTGTCATAAAAGGTCGGGACAGTGCCCCGCCAAACTAATCAATACATGTCCTAATCATACTGATCAAATAGCAACTCCGGAGCAAATGGAGCGCACCAACACCTTCCACTGAGCTGATAGCTTACTTGGAGGGCTCTCAACCTGTCTATCGAGACATGCGGGCATGAAACGCAGCGTCCCCAAGCAAAGAGACGCCAGTACAAATAATGTACCGAGTATATAAGGAATGAAAATCAGTAACTAATAGACATGAGAAAAACATGGAGTAAAAGACTCCACAAGTAAGTCTGAATAACTCTGTGAACCATTAACATTTACAATGTCATGTATATGCGTATAAATGTCATACCATGCTTAGGTATATGCGTTCATAACATCATCAAGCCTCTGAGGTATCCCATCATATTATCTAGGCCACTGTGGGCAAATCATCAACGTATACCAGCTGATCAGGTGGTGGTGCGTATATAACACTGTAACTATTTTCCATATCCCATATACATATAATATACGTGTATATAACGCCATCTGGTCATGGGTCAATGTACATGTATAAATAAATGAAATGCATTGAAATACGTCATTAAAATCTCTCGAAACGTCATAGGATCATTATGCCTTTGATTAATGTCATGAAATAAACTTTATCAACTTACGTATTTTTTTTAGACCCATGAACAGATGATAGAATAATAAGACACATGGGGTATCAAGAATATAGACACCCCTAGTATTTCTATGAATAGAGTCATTTATGAAAGTTGCATATTTTGCTCGTTTCATTTGTATCATTTGGACCATGTCAAAAGGAAAGAAAGGATAGCCTTAACATACCTGAACCGATTCTCTTAACAATCCCTCTAACACACGTCTTTAGCGAAAAACACATAACGGCGGATCGAAGTAAGAGAAAATCTGTATGATGTTCTTGAGAAAACTTGTACCGTTCTCTTAAAATTGCATCTTACACTGCCGTAGCGTTATAGGGCTTCATAGGGGATTGTTAAGAATCCCATCAGTTACCTTGTAGTCTTGTATGAATTTGATGAAGTAAGTCACGTTGCGATGCCAAAATTTATATCATACTTGCTAAAGCTTTCTTTCATCACGTTGTAGAGACATAAGCATTCCTTTAAGATGTGAGCAATTCCATTGTAAATATAGAAAGGTTATCTTTAACCTTTAGGTGGGCCCCATTTTAGGGGTGACTAAGCCACCAATTTCTCATAAGGTGCCATCTTGAAATGTGAATTAAGAGTCACTTTAACCAAGACTCTTTGGCTTCCACGTTTGGGGTTCAAGAGCTCATCCAAAATATCTTAATTACTTAATTAGCTTATTTACTTAATCAATCTCTCACTAAAAATTCANTTCTCACTAAAAATCCATAATTAATCAGTTATTCACATAATTAAGAATTATCTCAAATTACTTAAAATACTACTCACTTTTAATACACTTTANCTCTCACTAAAAATTCATAATTAATCAGTTATTCATATAATTAAGAATTATCTCAAATTACTTAAAATACTACTCACTTTTAATACACTTTATACATCTTTACTATCATGGTCATGTGGTACCTTGTATGGTACTAGTCCATAAATACCGGGTATTATATAGCTCGGACTGTATTTTATCCCAAATTATCAAACTTCGACAAAACTCATTTTCTTCGATTCGCTCACCCTCTCACCTTCACAAATTTAGTTATCACTTGTTTGAAATAACATGATACTTATGATTTCAAAATAATCTCATTCCCGAACTTACGTCAATACTTACGACGAAACTTTAACATACGAAAATGCGAGATGTAACATCTTATTTCCGAGCTTCCATCAATTTACTTATGCCGTACTTTCACGTACGAAAATATGGGGTGTAACATCATCATAATATAATACTGCGGAGCGTAACATCGACGTAATACTGCGGGGCGTAACAGACCCTGTGTAGCCTGTGGTGTCATATGAGCAAGATGGCTCTCGAGATGCAAGTTGTTTATTGCACCTTAGTCGTGCTTGGCATTTTGTAGCGTATGGCGCTATTTGTCTCCCCAAGATTATATTTGTGTACTTGGCGTCTTTTTGGTCGACATACGCATGTTTAGTGTGTATGAGCATTTTGGATCGAGGGGTATACCCTTACTAAATGTTATGTGTGGATCAGGTAGCATGCCGTTATGGGTATTATGTTTGGATTGGGTTGTGCGCCGCAACGGTCTCATGTATGGATCGGGTTGCACGCTGCAATAGTGAGATGTTGAGTACGGTTCCTTATACTTATTTTGTGTGCTTTGTTTCTTATCTCTAAGATAGGTTCATAGCATTTGTTTGGTTGTTTTATTTGTTGCGCAGGACGGATAGTCCTGTATTCAAGTTCACTTTTTGTCATATTTGAGTTGTGGCTCGTTGGCACATTGATGGCGTCGTATGAGATTTTAGAAGGTTTTTACAGGTGGCTTACCGCCCGAGCAGCTTGAACTGGGTGAGACGAGTTTGTTCGACCTGAAATCAATGCAATCCAATTTATATAATGTATATTGGAAGGAAAATGTCACTAATCACCTCAGAATGAGGAAATGGTTCTTGTCGAGCGGAGATATTCCATGAGTTATTTATTTGGCGGGTGGTTATGAATTTTTACACATCTCTTTCATCGTTGTAGTATTGCGAGGGTTGGAATAGGGCTTGTATAAGTTATGATGTATATTATGGGCATCGGGTTCATAAATTTGCAACTATTGTGGTTGGAGGATGTTGCTATGGGCAAATGAATTATACGGTGCGTTGCTATGGGCATGTTCGAGGACGAACATAATGACCCAACAAGTCCTTTTGAGCTCTAGCATGCCGTTCGGAAGTTTGAGGCTTTGAGTAGCTGCATTTTATGTATTAGGACTTTCACGTGTGGTTGGTTTTAGTGTTCGAGGAGTTCGGAGTTGATTTAGAAGAATAACTCTCAATTCAGAGCTTTAAGTTGGAAGAGTTGATCAAGGTTTGACTATTGAGTAATCAACCTCGGAATCAGGATTTAAAGGTTCCAATAGATTCGTATGGTTATTTTAGACTTGGGCGTATGTTCGGATCGAGTTTCGGGTGGACCAATAGCATTTCGGCGCTTATTGTGGAAAATTGGCATTTTGAAGGTTTTAGAATTTCCTAAGTTTGATATGAAGTCGACTTTGGTGTTACCGATGTCCGTTTGGGATTGTGAGCCTTGGAATAGGTTTGTATCGTGATTTGTGACTTATACGTAAGATTTGGTGTCATTTCGAGATGTCTAAGTGTGATTCGAACGCGTTCAGCGAAGTTTGAATATTTGAAAGTTAAGACAAGGTTTTTATCGTCTATTCCTGGTTTTGATGCTATTGGTGGCATTTGGAGATTTTGGACAAGTTTGGATAAGGTATTGGGACTGACTTGTATGATTGGACGTCGTCCAAGGGGGCTCGGGTGTGTTTCGGGATGGTTGCAGACAAAGTTTGGATGATTTGTTGTTGCTACTGCTAGTTTCTGGTGATGTTCTTGACGAACACAAAGTGATGCATGCGTTCATGAAGAAGAAATTGTGGCTGCTGGGAATTGATGCTATGCGCTTGTCATGACCCAAACCGATGGGCCACGACGGGCACCCGATACCTTTCTCAACCGAGTACCAATGTAACGTATCTTTCGTATCATACTATCATAGATAAATAAGTCAGAGAGGCTATCGTGAGACAAGTAGAATAAACATGAAAGAATACTCGACATAGAATGAACCAACCTGATATAGAAACTTATACACGTGACATACGGGCCTATAAGGCCAACGTGATCATTTGTAAACTCAAAACAGAGGCCGACAAGGTCATACAAGTATCTGTATACATGACATCTGTCTACAAGCCTCTAAGAGTACATAAGTATCATAAAGGTCGGTACTGGGCCCTACCATACCAATCAATACATGTCCTAATTATACTGACCAAATAAGCAACTCTGGAGCAAATGGAGCGCACCAACACCTTTTGCTTAGCTAATAGCCTACTTGGAGGACTCTCAACTTGTCTATCGGGACACTGCGGGCATGAAACGCAGCGTCCCTAGGCAAAAGGGACGTCAGTATAAATAATGTACCGAGTATATAAGGAATGAAATTCAGTAAATAAAAGACATGAAACATGTAGTAAAAGACTCGACATGTAAGCCTGAATAGCTCTGTGAGGCCATTTAATATTAATACTGTCATGCATATGCGTATAAATATCATATCATGCATAGGTATATACGTTCATAACATCATCAAGCCTCTGAGGGAATCCCATCATATCATCTCGGCCACTGTGGGCAAATCATCAATGTATACCAGCTGATCAGGTGGTGGTGCGTATATAACACTGTAACCTTTTCCCATATCCCATATACATATATATACATATATATGCGTATATAACGCCAGCTGGTCATGGGTCAATGTACATTTATAAATGAATGCAATGCATGAGAAGTACGTCAATAAAAATTTTCGGAATGTCATAAGACCATTATGCCTTTGATTAATGTCATAAAGTAAACTTTATCAACTTATGTATTTTCTGAGACCCATGAACAGAGGATAGAATAATAGGACACATGGGGAATCAAGAACATAGGCATCTCTAGTATTTCTATGAATAGAGTCATTTATGGAAGTTGTACATTTGCTCGTTTCGTTTGTATCATATGGATCATACCAAAAGAAAGAAGGGATAACCTTAACATACTTGAGCCGAATCTCTTGATAATCCCTCTAACACACGTCAATTACGATAACAGGTAACGTCGGATCGAAGTAGGGAAAAATCCGTATGATATTCTTGAGAAAGATTGTACCGTACTCCCTTAGAATCGCGACTTCACGTTGTTATAGTTCATACGAATTGTTGAGCTCCATTTTTTTTACTTAGCAAATCTTACCATCATACTTTAATAAGATTAGAAGATCTCTTTAAAGTTGTGAGCTCCATCCGTACTTGGTATCTAGATACAAGCATCATTCTTTGATTTTTGAGAAGTCTTATTATAGGGGTGGGCCCTACTTTGCAAGATGACTAAGCCACTAAACTCACCAATTTGTGCCACCTTGAAATGTGACTTAAGAGTGACAAATTGGGCTGCCACATTAAGGCTTTATCCAAAAGCCTTAATTAATCACCCACCAATTCTTAATTAACTAGTTAATTCCCCATTAAATAATGATTAATCAATTACCCAAATAATTAAGAATTATCTCAAATTACTTAAAATACTACTCACTTTTAACACACTTTATACATCTTACTATCATGGTCATGTGGTACCTTATATGGCACTAGTCCATAAATACGGGGTATTGTAGCTTGGACCGTATTTTAGCTCAAAATGTCAAACTTTGACGAAATTCATTTTCTTCGTTTTGCTTACCCTCTCACCTTCGCGAATTTACTCATCACCTATTTGAAATAGTATAATGCTTATAATCTCAAAATAATCTCATTCCCGAACTTACGTCGATTAACTTATGACGAAACTTTAACATATGAAAATGCGGGATGTAACATCTCATTTTCGAGCTTCCATCAATTTACTTATGGCGTATTTTCACGTACGAAAACATGGGGTGTAACATCATCCCCCCCTTTGGAACATTCATCCTCGAATGTAGACTGATGCACTTATCATTTTCATAACTTATGTTTTCCGAATACTTTAGTACTCTCCTTGCCATCTAGGCAACTGTTCTGTGAATAATTCCAAAGGCCAGGGCATTTCCCCCTTTAGGCCTCTTTCTCATACCATGACTTATGGTCTGCTACCAAACTCCAGGTTACTCTCGTTGCTTATCCTATATGTATAAATCTAAGTCCTTTAATGCTTCTTCATCACTGTTCATCTGAGGAATGATGGTCTATTCTCATCTCATACTTTGTAACTTTTATCCATCTATTGTTGATTCACCTCAATGTTGATCTGCAATCTACTACTGATAACTTGGAACCTCTTATGTAATCACTAGGGCTCACTTTGCATCGAGGAACATTTGAAATGATTTTCCTAATCCACCTATGGGCGATACGATACTATACTTCCATAACCGTATTTCATAGCATCCCAATGTGATTTACTTACGCGGGTATTTTCATCCTCTATTGTTCGTGAAATCCCCCTTTTTTTCTTCAAATCATTACTCAATCGAAGGTCCAAACATCATCCTTTATCTATCACAATTACACCCTCATTCTACTACCAAGATAGCATTCCATCTCTTCTAAATGTTATTAGTCTTAGACTCCTTTGAGTTCATTCAGGCTATACTGAGCTTTCTATAACTTAGAGAAGCCATCAGCTCTCTTGTTTTTATGGGCTTAATCCTGAAGACTTATCCATTCTCGTTACCTTCTCACTCGCCTTTTCTTATTGTTACTCCTGCCTTCCTAAAACCTTGTCGCTTTACCATACTTTAGCTTGCGACCTACACATATCTATTTATACTACTCGCAACCTTCCTTCAACTTACTTGCATCATAGATTTCCTTATGTCATCCTGGAACATCAAGCCAGACATCACATCGTCTCTAACTCTTCTTTATTCTCTTAATTAGACTTCTCGATACCTAGAAACCATAACTTGGAAGATATGCCACTGACGACGCTGCTATCATTCCTGGACTGAATCCCCGCGCTTCTAGCCGTCTATCCGAAGTATGGACTATTCACAACCTTCTGCATTGGAGTATCTCGTACGTTGTCCACCTTTACCTTACTTACCTTAAAATCTCGCATCACACTCTTCTATCTCTTTCATGACCTTCCTTCCACATAGGTATAATTCACATCCACAACTTGAAGCTCTATTATAATACTTGCACCTTTGCTGCATACACAATCCGGTGGGAGCTTCATACTAACTTCTTATGAGGTTGGTACTCTTCTAACTGGCTTTTTCATAGGGCCGTTATAGAATATGGTTGTTGTACTATCTCTCTTGTACACTCTGATATTAAGGGCGATCCTTCAATGTTCTCAATTACGATTTCTATAATTTCTTGGGTCCAATAATCAGATTCCTGATTTACTTGGTTGATGTAATTCTTTAGTTTCCTCTTCCCTCTGATCAGCCTTTATGTAGGCTTAAGCTATATTTCGATCTGTAGCTCATGGTATTACTTTAGCCTTTCATGGACTCTATGGAATATCCCTAATACAACCTTCTAACAATTCAACCCTTTGTCTATGACCTAGACTCAATTATTTCTTTTGACTTATACTAGAGTCTTCTACGGTTGTATGATTGTCAACATATATGCTGCATGGATAATACTCCGAAATCTTAAGTGCGTTCATAACGTAACCAACTATGGATCATTAATCGAATAATTCCTTGCGTTCCTTCTCAACTTTCTTTAAATGTAAGATTATTTTTCCTGGTCGTTCTACCACTTGTTGCATGAATACTTGGATTATCTTAGTGCCCACACATATTGGGATTCCATACAACCCATATGATCTTGAATATCATCTTTTGATTTTTTTTTTCTTCCCGTTCATTAGCCACGATAGCTGCCACCTTCTTATGGAGTGCATACATTGTTATTGTGAGACTGTTGTTACAAGACCATTTTCTCTTTAGGTCACTGTGCTTAGGTTGAGGCCTTCTTCCTTCTTTCCTCAGCTAGTCTTTCATTGTAGTATAAGCTTAGGGAGGACCTTCTGACTCTTGTAAAGCCGTGAGCTTATTACATCGTATACTCGACGGAAGTTTTGATGTCCTTCCTCGCCTATAATTCCGTAGTTATTTACCTCCACGCCCTTGTGCTTGTAGGGTTGCTTCTGAACTGATGTTCTGACTGTCTTCCTAGTGGCACTCTCTTTTATTTCCGTAACCCTCATACGGTACCTTTAACTACCCCAACTCCTATCTGAATATTTCTCAAGGGTCACGATGTCATATCTGAGAGACTGAATTCCCCATGTTGGGGTACACTATGTTTATCTTGCACGATCTGTTGATTTGTTTGTATCCTCTTGTCTAGCCATAACGAGGCTCTTCCTGAATCAACTACTAACTACTCGTTGGTCCATTCTCATATCTATATTCTGCGTAATCTCTCTTGGGTTATTTTCTTTGTCTTAACTTACCTCTCGCACTAGATCCTTATGTCTCAAATGTTCATTCACATTTATTTATCAATAACATCCTGGGGGAAACCTTTACTGCCTTTCCCCGGCGTTGTACTTGTATAATATTCTGGAATCGTAGCATATTTGTAGGATTTGAATAAGTGCAATCTTATCCCTTTCTCATTCTTATCGCATTCTTCCTTTATCATTCCATTGTTAGTAGAGCCGCTTAATTGTGACTTAATGTCACATCACTCCACATTTCCCCTTTTAGGGGAGTACCAAGATTTAGTGCTACGACGATATACCTATAGATATTTTGATAGCATCCTAGGAAGCTCAACTCTATTCAAGGACAAGGATGAAGCTTTGGAATCTCA
>AWOL01S0068123.1:3058-47739 GCA_000715115.1 Nicotiana otophora
GGCTAGTTACTTACCTCGAACCAAGCTGTAATGACCGGACCGGTCATTTTGCCTTCTAGAACCCCATTTTCCTAAATAAGACTTCACGAACTTGCTTTTACTAATTTATGACTTGCGGGGATGGTTGGTTCAGTATTTAGAAGAGTTTGGGTTGAAATTTGAACACTTAGTTCCTTAAGGTTGGCTTGAAAGGCCAAGTTTGACTTTGGTCAACATTTTTAGTAAACTACCTCAGAATTGGGATTTGACGGTTCTAATAGAGTCGTGTGATGATTTCAGACTTGGGTGTATGTTCGGATCGGGTTTTGGGGGACCCGGGAGCTTTCAGTGCCTAATAGTGAAAGTTGGTTCTTGAAGGTTTTTGAAGTTCTTTAAATTTGGTTAGGAGTAGGTTTTGGTGATACCGAGGTCCGAATGGAATTCCGCTACCGGGAATAGTTTTGTAAGGTCATTTAAGACTTTCGCACAAAATTTAGTGCCACTCTGAGTTGGTTTAATAGGAATTGGATGAGTATAAGGATTTTTAGATGTTTTTGAATTCATAAGTCAATTCATGCGTTTTGGCGTCAGATTCTTTGTTTGTGATGTTATTTTCAAGTTTTGATCACTCGATCTTATTTGTACGAGGTTATTAGACTTGTGTGGATAGTTGGTGTGGAGCTCTGAAGGCTCGGGTGAGTTTCGGACGTTCGGAAGGAATGAAAACACATCAGTTTTCTGGTGTTTCTTGGCAGCAGTTACAGGTCTCAAAAATGCGAGAAATTGTTCGCAAATGCGAACCTCGCATTCGCGAGAAGGGCTTCGCAATTGCGAAGAAGCCCGGCCTAGGTAGTGTTCGCATTTGCGATCCCAGCAGAGTTCGCATTTGCGACCCCAGCAGTTGAAGGCCAAGCTTCGCATTTGCGAGAGTTGTTTTGCAATTGCAACCTGGTGTCGCAAATGCGACATCAGAGGCCTGTGACCAGCTCATTTAATGCACGCCTTAGGCCATTTATCTCACTTTTCTTTCATCTCTTGGGTGATTGTTGGTGCTTTTGGAAGAGGGTTTTTACCTAGCACTTTGAGGTAAGTAATTCCTACATAACATGAGTTAAGTACATAGATTTTGGGTAGATTATAACATGTAAATTAGTGAAAACCATGGATTTAGTGAAAACCTAGGTGTTTGACAAAAAAGAGATTTAACCACGAAATGTTTTATGGAACTTAGTAAAAATCATATATTTATGTTCCTAAGGTTATAGGTAACAACTTTCTTTAAACATTTTCGGAATCCGAGCTTGTGGGCCCGGGGGTGAATTTTAGGAATCTTGCAATTTAGATTGGGTAATTACTTAAATGGTGGAATTATGAACTTGTGAGCATAGATTAATTAGTTTATGTAATGTTTGACTAGCTTCGAGTCGTTTGACGTTAAATTTGGAGGTTTGAGCGCGTTCTTGAATTGGGAAGTAGTCTTTGAGATGAGGTAAGTCTCCTTTCTAACCTTGTAAGAGGGAATTAACCCCATAGATGAATCAAATAAATGTTTGTACCTAATTGTGGGGGGCTACGTATGTACAAAGTGATGAGAGTCTGTACATAGCTACTATTACGCTATTGTCCGGGTAGTTTAGGACTCGTATCATGCTATACTTGGAATGTTTGTACCCTTACTTGCTAATATAATCACTTAAGTCATGATAGAAATGGATAAAAGAATTGTATAAGGTTAAATTCACTTACTTGAAGGTTTGTAAGAGATACTTGACTGTAAAATGAGAAACCTGTGTTTTCTTCAAATTAATTGTTAATTGTTATTTATGTACTCATACTACACTTCTGTACTTAATTGTACAGGATCTGAGGCTGGAGCATCTAGTTTCCCGCCCGGCGCGCGCACTTGTTCTTGGACCGAGAGTTCACAGTGAGCTGCCCCCTTCTGAGCCGTTCAGTAGCATGCCAGAGTTTCTCTTTCGTTTTTATCTGTCTATTCTATTTCGGACAGTAGGATAGTCATCCTTTGTATATTTTACTAGTTGCCCACATACTTGTGACACCAGATCTTGGCACGTATTAGTAGACTTTGGTTTTTGGGTTGTAACCCAATAGTTATAATTGCTTTTAGATGTTTCCGTTTGTTTGCCTTAAAAATCCTTTATTTACCAAATGTTTTTAAATAAGAAAAGCTAAAGGGGAAATGACTAAGTTGTTCACTGTTGGCTTGTCCAGCAACGGTGCTGGACACCATCACGGCCTGACATGGAGTTGGGTCGTGACAACATGGTATCAGAGCACTAGGTTCACGTTGGTCTCACAAGTTATAGGCAGGCCTAGTAGAGTCTTGCAGATCGTTGCGGAGACGTCCGTGGTTATCTTCGAGATGCTATGGGGTGTTAGGAAACTACTCATTTTTCATCTCCTATCGTGCAATTGACAATATACTAAATTTCCTTCTTCTATTATCTCACAGATAGTGAGGACGCGTATGGCATATATTCCAGACCCGGGAGGGGCTGCTCCCCCCGTTGCTAGAGGCCGAGGCAGAGGCCGGGGGAGGGAACCGGCCATAGGTATGGGATGAGGGCGTCCCAGATCTGCCCGAGTAGCACCACCAGCAGATCCAGTGGAGGATCCCATTATTGAGGAGCAAGGCAAGATGCCTGCCGTAGAGCCAGCCCCAGTAGATTTCATGACAACACCTGGATTGCAGGAGGTCATGGGCTGTATGCTACGGTTCATGGATTCTTTGACTCAGGCTAGTTTATTTCTAGCAGACCTAGCCACATCTAAGGCGGAAAGGGGAGCACAAACCCCTACTGCCCAGGCTCCCGGGCATGCTGCTGCAGTGTATCAGACTCTGGTTACATTACCCGCGAATGGGGCCCAGCCAGTTACAGCAGTGGCACTTGAGCCTAGATCGACTGCGGACGGCGATCCGCAGAAGTTATTGAATAGATGGACTAGGTTACACCCTCCTGTCTTCGGAGGCGAGTGTCATGAGGATGCCCAGGATTTTATTGATAGGTGTCGGGATAGACTGCACAACATGAGGATACTGGAGTCTCATGGGGTTGACAATCTTATCTTCTTGGCAAACCAGCGTGTTCTCCTCCCATGACTTGGAGCCAGTTCACACAGCATTTCCAGGATAGGTATATTCCACCCTCCATGAGGGAAGAGTTGCGATATCAGTTTGAGCAGCTTGAGCAGGGTCAGATGTCAGTGACCGACTATGAGGTGAGGTTTTCTGAGTTGTCTCGCCATGCACTTATCATACTTCCTACAGACGTAGAGAGAGTGCGGAGGTTTGTCGCGGGGCTGCACTTCGGTATTAGGTCCAATATGGCCCGAGAGATTGAGCTGGGGACTTCTTATCGTCTGGTAGTGGAGATTGCTCGGATGATTGAGGGCTAGCATCAGAAGGGGAGAGAGAAGATACAGCAGGACAAGAGGGCCCATTTCTCTAGATTGTTTAGAGGTACCCCGGCTAGGGGTAGAGGTCAGTTTGAGAGAGGGGGGGGTCAGCCTAACAAACCCCCATATTCATCACCACCACCTCCTTGAGGTGCTCCAGCGCGCCCTTATTTCAGTGCCATGCAGAGAGTTCTTACCGCCCACCAGCCATCCAGGGTTCTTCCAGTGGGTACTCAAGTCACCATGGTTTATCCAGCTCCTATTTTACTGCCATGCCGGAGAGTTCATACCGCCCATCGGCTATTCAGGCTTCTTCGAGTGGGTCGACAGGCCATCAGAGTCAGACATTAGGGCAGCAGATCGCCGCACCCAAGGAGTTGTTTTGAGTGCGGAGATCTCAGTTACATGAGGAGATTCTGCCCCCAGGCTTCAGGTCAAGGCAGTACAGCAGGGCCATCAGCCCATGATTTCAGCACCGGTTGTCCGGCCGCCCCGGGGTGGAGGGTAGGCTGGTAGGGGCCGTCCTAGAGGTGGAGGCCAGGCAGGGGGAGGCCAATCAGCTATTGTTCAGTCAGGTGGGGGCCAGCCCGCTGACGCTCTAGCCAGATTCTATGCTTTTCCGGCCAGACCAGATGTATTGGCCTCAGATGCCATGATCACATGTATTATTTCTGTATGCGTTAGAGATGCTTCGGTATCAGGAGAAGGTATTAAGGTATATTCCAAGAAGATTGAGACAGTTCAGAGTTGGCCTCGTCCCACTTCGCTGACAGAGATTAGGAGTTTCCTGGGGTTAGCAGGTTATTATCGTTGGTTTGTGCAGGGTTTCTCATCCATTGCAGCACATTTGACTAGCTTGATCCAGAAGGGTGTCCCGTTTCATTGGTCTGATGATTGTAAGGCGAGCATTCAGAAGCTCAAGACAGCCTTGACTACAACACCAGTTTTAGTGTTGTCTTCCGGTTCGGGGATGTATACTGTGTATTGCGATGCTTCACGTATTGGCTTGGATTGTGTATTGATGTAGGAGGGGCGAGTTATTGCATACGCTTCACGTCATCTGAAGTTCCATGAGAAGAATTATCATGTGCACGATCTAGAGTTAGCCGCGATTGTTCATGCTCTTAAGATATGGAGGCATTATCTGTATGGGGTGTCATGTGAGGTTTATACTGATCATCGCAACTTACAACATTTACAAAAGGGTACATACACCAAGAGCATAGTGACGGAAGGGGACATACACCAAAAATATCGTTTATACAGAGATATTAGATGAGATACATCATAGCATACTTATATCTCTTATATAAAATATTTATACTTACAAATACTCTATAACTAACAAATTAAATTTGACGTTGTACACACGTGCAACACACGTACACTAAAATCATTACTATATTAAAAGTACGAAGGCCCTTAGCGAGATGTCGTTTGTCTTTTTTACCATTCTAAAATAAAATTCAACTATACAAAATAATCATTTGATTATTTTTCTAATATTTAGACATATCATTTAATTATTTTCCTAATGTTTAGGAACAATCATTTAATTACTACCCTAATATTTAGGATTAACATTAATAATTCTATCTTTTTTGAAGGGAAGAAAAGAAAAACGGCTGTAAAAGGCTTTTTGTTTTGTAGAAGTTTTACACCTCCTTATCCCAAATCAACAATTATAGTAAAAAGAATCCTAAAACTAGGGTGACATTAGTTGTTGGGTTTTTTTCGCGTTGTCTCTTAGGCAATTTGTTAAGAGAAAAAAGTTAGCTTATGAGTAATATTTTAGAATTTGAGATCAACTATAACTTCTCTAGAAATCCTTTAATGATTACAATTAGATTCCATCTCAAAGAGAAACTTCATATAATTTCATACGGGAAACAAATATAGCGCGTATATTTCTTAATTACCAACAGTAAATTGCTCTTCTCAATCTATTTGTGGCGAGAATTCATTATCAACTGAAAAAATAAATTTACCTAGATATTTAAAGATAGGTTTCAGTTAGCGGAGTGGCAGAAAAACGGTTGAAGATTCGCCATTTATTGAAATTGACATAAAAAGACATTGATAATTGTAACACCCCGAATAAGCGCTATTAAGAAAGTTGGCGTGCGCTAATTATATTATTTTGGGTGCAGACAAGGACTATTATATGAATAATATCAATTGATCATGATAATATATGTATGAGGTTCATTAAGAATGGTTTTTGGTCTAAGGAGAGCCCTAAGTGCAAGTCAAGTTGGAAATTTCATAATAGACTAAAGTTTCAAGTGAGTTCGCACAAGACCTACCTTCAAATGAGCATAACTCTCTTAATATGAAGATTTATATGGTGTATTACCTATCCAATGAAAGGTCTATGTGTCTAGTTTCTAACTCTTCAAACAATTTGTCATTTGGACATTTGTACAAGACGTTATATCCAAATTACCAAAGGATGGCAGAATGCGATTCTGCGACCAATTCTGCAACCATTATGCGATCGCAGAAGTGGTTATGCGACCGCAAACTGGCCGCAGAATAGACCAGTACAACCCAGGTTTTGGCACTGATTTTGAGTGTATTGTTCGACCCGCATACCCATTCTGCGATCCATTATACGACCGCAGACCTGATTTCGGAGGGTTAGTTTTTCTATTTTCATAACCCGATCCCATTTTAATAAATAGCCTTTGAGGCTTATTTTAGGGTGTTTTTCTTCGGGTTTTAGAGAGAGGTAAGAGCATTTTATAGATATAAGGTGGGAACCTAATATTCTAATCATCCAAGCTTCAAGAAGCAAAGAAGCTAATCACAAGATCTTCATCTAAGAGGTAAGATTCAACCCATAGTCTTCAATTTCGAGTTTGGGATAAAAGATTGGTGATTGGGAGTATGATTCTTGGGTGTAAGAGTATTATGTATATATGCTTATACCAATAAGATCTCCTTTTTGTCATTTTGTCTTTTTATTTTTTTGAGTCGAGGGTCTTTCGGAAACAACCTCTCTACTCCTTCGGAGTACGGGTAAGGTCTGCGTACACACTACCCTCCCCAGACCTCATTAGTGGGATTTTACTGGGTTGTTGTTATTGTTGTTGCTGCTTATACCAATAAGGTTTGTGCAAAGATTGTTGAGATCAAATAAGTAAAGATTGGGTTGGGGAATGAAGGAAATCTTGTAGAAGAACCTTGTAATCAAAATTGCACACCTAGTGTTTGATAAAATGCTCAAATGAGTTGAAACCACGAAAAGCTTCCTAATTATGATTCACTGTTGATATTATGTGGGTATAAGAGTGACATTTCACTATTGTTATTTGTGTTGGGATATTATTTGGGCGGAGCGATAAGGGTGGCTATAGGAGAGATAAGGGCGGCTATAGGAGCGATAAGGTAGCTATTGATATTGTCAGGGCGGAAGGATAAGTGAGGCTATTATAGGAGTGATTAGGGTGGCTATAGGAGAGATAAGGGTGGCTATTGTCAGGGATGATATGTGATAATGTAGGGTTATTGCGTTGGTAATTTTCATGTGATGTTGTGATTTTCCTTGTGTTTATTGTTATACCTTGTGCAATATCACGACCCACGTGATGGCACCTATAGTATTACAAGGCAAGCCTACTTCCCAAAATATTACTAATAAACCGATTATAAGAATTTAATAAAATATTTCCAACATTTGAATTTTTCAGAAACTAAATCAACACTAAATATAATTATAGAAATACGAAAACGAGCCCCAAACATCGGGGTGTCACTAATTCATGAGCGTCCTCTGACAAAACTGCTTCTCCTAATGCTCAAAAGAATTACCCGATGATACCTGAGCGGGTGGGGCATAATGAGAACCCTGCGCTGGCAATGCACTGAATGATGACTGACTCTGCTGAAACTGGCCCTGCTGAAACTGACCTCCCTAAGGAGCACCACTGAAATCACCCTGACCATGAGGACTCTTAGCCTCCCTCTCAGCCCTCTCCTGACCTCGAACCATCTCAATCTGTCGAGCAATGTCGACAACCTCATCAAAGGTAACCCCAGATACTCTCTCCCTGGTCATAAGCAATCGAAGCTGAAAACCAAGGCCATCTATAAACCTCCTGATCCTCTCTCGGTCTGTGGCAACCAACCAGACCGCATGACGAGCTAACTTGGAGAACCGTATCTCATAATGTGTAACAAACATCTCACCATGGCGAAGCTGCTCAAACTGCCTGCGAAGCTTCTCTCTACGGGACTCAGGTACAAACTTCTCCAGAAAGAGAACGGAGAACTGCTGCTAAGTAAGGGGTGTTGCGCCAACAGGCCTACGCCTCTCGTAAGTCTCCCACCATCTGAGTACAACCCTAGAAAACTGAAAGGTAGTGAATGAGACCCCACAAGTCTCCAGAATACCAGTAGTATAGAGTATCCTCTGATAATTCTCCAAAATGTCCTGAGCGTCCTCTCTATCTGTACCACTGAATGGTGGCGGCTAGAGTCTCCCAAACTTCTCCAACTTACGCTGATCATCCTCATGTATAGCAGGAACCACATAATCCTATGCTGTTGCAACTGGCTGGGCTGGTGGTGCCTCCGATGTCTGAAATGCTTGAACAACCTGCTCAGGTGTGCCAGCGACGAGAGTCTGAGTGCCTCCCTCAGCCTAAGAAGTGGTGGCGGCCGTCGAGATAGAGATTGCCTGAGCAAGGTCGGTACATGCTGTAAGAATCTGAGCTAGGGCCTCCTGAAAGTCTGGAATCACAATAGGCACAGGTGGTGCCTGGCTGGTGCCGCCGGAACCTCTACCTCCGGGACCTGGTCTTGAGCGGGGACAACTGAGAGATCTGTAGGTGTTGCCCCAGCTGCTGCACTAGCGATGACTCCGCCACTACCACGGCCTCTACTGTGGCCTCGGCCTCGGCCTCTCGCGGCCCGAACTGGTGGTGCTCCCTCTTGACTGGTAGCACGAGTCCTCACCATCTGTGAGAGAATAAAATACAGATGTTTAGTTACTAGAATACACAGAACGCACGATAAGAATCCAAGAATGTGCAATTTTCCTAAAGGTTCTGCAGCCTCTCGAAGATAAGTACAGACGTCTCTGTACCGATCCGCAAGACTCTACTAAACCCGCTCATGACTCGTGAGACCTATGTAACCTAGGCTCTGATACCAACTTGTCACAACCCAAAATCTAACCATGGTCGTGATGGCGCCTATCGTGTTACAAGGCAAGCCTACTTCCCAAAATATTACTACTAAACCGATTATAAGAATTTAATAAAATATTTCCAATATTTGAATTTTTCATAAACTAAATCAACTCTAAATATAATTATAGAAATACGAAAACGAGCCCCAAACATCGGGGTGTCACTAAGTCATGAGCGTCTAAAATTATAAACTAAGATATATAAACTTTCTAACTGTCCAAAAGAAGAAATGACAAAAGGAGTAACAAGGTCCTGCGGACGCTAGCAACTACCTTGCAATCTCCAGATATAGCCGGCCTGAACTCAACGATCTCCGCACTCCAACTCACCTGGATCTGCACATAAAGTGCAGGGTGTAGTATGAGTACAACCGATTCAGTAGTAACAAAAATAGCTAAGGAACTGAGCAACAATGACGAGCTAAGTAAAGCACTCCAATTATTTATTTTCACAATTTAAAAATAAACAGAAATAAACAGGTAAATTCCATAACTCAGTAAATGCCACAAAGAAGTTTAACAAATAAATGCCGCAACAGCACAAATAAATACAACCTCACATTAGTGTCGCTCCATCACTCATCACTCGCACTCAGCACTCAATACTCAAAACACTCAACACTCTACACTCATTCGGGGTATGTACAGACTCCGGAGGGGCTCCCAAAGCCCAAGCGCTAAGCACGGATAACTCACGTGCTACGCGGATAACTCATGCGCTATGGTATTAATATCCTCACAACCAGGCCCTCGGCCTCACTCAACCATGTACCTCACTAGCCTCACCATCATGAACAAATAAGGGAATACAACCCATATCAAGTATCACAACATATTAGCACATAGTAGAGACTGAGGTAAATCTGTACAATAATTACTATGACTGAGTACAAATAATGTGAGCATGAATAAAGCCTAAGCATTATCTCTAACATGAAGGCAAACAAGTTCAACAACAAATAAACCCATAACCACAGATAATAGCCATTAGGCCTCACAGCCTCATGGGACGGACCAAGTCTCAATCCCTCGCGGTGCACACTCACATGCTCGTCACCTAGCGTGGGTATCACTTCCAAACAATCACGTGATGTTAAATCTCCGGGTTTATACCCTCAAAGCAAGAGTTAAAACTGTTACTTGCCTTAACAGCGTAAAAATCCTACTCCGGAATGTCCCCGTCTCTGGACTCGGTCTCTAAATGCTCGAAATCTATTCACAATCAGTACAATACCATTAATACGCGCTAATGGAATGAATTCCACAAGAAAAGCTACAAAATTAGACCAAAACCTGAAATTGGGTAAAACCCGGCCCCCGGGCCCACATCTCAAAATCCAACAAAATTTACAAAACTAGAAAGCCTATTCACTCACGAGTCTAACCATACCAAACTCATCAAAATCCGACATCGTTTGGTCCTTCAAATCCTTAAATTACTTTTCCAAAAATTCCAAGCCCTAGTCCCTCATTTTCACTAATTACAATGACTAAACAACGGAAAATCACCATATATACAAGTATTAGGGCTCAAGAAACTTAGCTCACTGATGGCCCTTGAATCACCCTTCACAAATCACTCCAAAAGCTCCACAAACCGACTTGAAAATGGTGGAAATGAAACAAATTCGCGAAGGGTTTGTATTTATGGTTTCTGCCCAGATTTTTCGCACTTGCGGGATCTTTTTCTGCTCCTGCGGGACCGCACTTGTGGTCAAGGCACCGCATCCGCGAACTCAACTTAATTACCTAGATTCTACACCTGCGCTCCAGGCCTCGCACATGTGGGCTCGCAAGTGCGGCCAAATCCTTCGCGCCTGCGCTCCAACCTTGGCCTCACATTTTTCCGAATCTGTGCAGCAAATTTTCGCTCCTGCGAAAGCGCACCTGCGCTTTTCCTCCGCTTCTGCGAAGCCTGCCCTGCATCTCCCTTTCTGCATCTGCACCCCAGGTTTCGCACTTACAGGCTTGCAGATGCGACCTCCAACTCGCCCCGGCGCAACCTGCCTAGCCCGACATTGCCCGCACCTGTGAACTCCCCACGTGCACCAGCGGCCTCGCACCTACGACTCTTTCTTCCGCAGGTGCGAAAATAGCAGTAGCATCAGCTTCAGGTGCATTTTCCAACTTTGACAAATCCGTTAACCATCCGGAATCACCCCCGAGGCCCTCGGGACCTCAATCAAAAATACCAATAAGTCATATATCAACATACCAACTTAGTCGAGCCTTCGAATCACTCAAAATAACATCTCGGATTCAAGCCTAAGAACTTCTAAATTTCAAAATTCGGCACCCGATGCCGAAACCAACCAAACCATGTCCGAATGACCTTATATTTTGTACACACATCACAAATGATACTACAAACCTATTCCAACTTCCGGAATTCTATTCCGACCTCGATATTAAATTTTTCACTGCCGACCGAAATCGCCAAATTTTCAATTTTGTCAATTCAAGTCTAATTCTACCACGGACCTCTAAATCACATTCCAGACACACTCCTAAGTCCAACATCACCTAACGGAGCTAACAGAATCATCAAAATTCAAATCTGAGATTGTTTACACATAGGTCAACATCCGGTTGACTTTTCCAACTTAAGTTTCTACTTAAGAGACTGATTGTCTCCATTTATTGAAAAGCATTATATCCTGAAGATTATTATTTGAGAAGCATATAGGCGAAAGATTTATATTTGAAGGACTTGATTATTTGGGTGTACTTGTACTTATTATTTGTTGAGCAATATTAATGGTGTTCTTGTTGCCATGTTGTTTATATTCACTGGTTGATTATTGTTGCCAACATTGTTATTTGTTTCATATTATTTTTGTATACTATATTGCACATGTTATTAGACTAGTGAGTGTCTTGACTGTACCTCGTCACTACTCCACTGAGGTTAGTCTTGATACTTACTAGGTACCGACCGTGGTGTACTCATACTACACTGCTGCACATTTTTGTGCAGAGCCACGTATTGGAGCTATCGGACTCGGACAGAGTAAAGTGTGATCGCAAGGATTCAATGTAGAATTACTTGGTCATTGCAGTCCCTTGAAGCCTTTCTATTTTATTATACTGCTAATTATTAATCATGCAGTATTAAGTATTCGATCCTTGAGATCATTTCATATATTCAGTTAGAGTTCGTGACTCGGTATTACCAGTCTTAGGAGGTTGTTTGTATTTATTTCCGTTGTTAGTTTCTATTAAAAAATAAAAATAAAAATGGCTTGGATTGTAATTATAATCGGCTTACTTAGTCTTAAATACTAAGTGTCATTGCAATGCCTGTGATGGAATTTTGGGTCGTGACAATAATAAATAAATTGATACACGTATAGTTTAATATCATATGTGTATATAGTTAAAGAGTGCTTGTACCATCAGTAGTTGTCCAATGCTTTCAAATTAAATTCTATGATTGCATGCATCATGCTTAATATTTAAGGCCATTGAATGAAAAAGAACTTGCAATATATACGTTCTACATCAGGTGCTCGACGTGAGCATAATGATTTTATGATCTCCTTTAGAACCTACTGGCTTATCGCAACATAATTATGGAGATTTTGATTGCCTTACAAACACAACAAAAGCTGTTGAACTCAACTGACATAGTTTGAAAACATTGTGACAAAAGAATTGCATATAAATTGATATGAATAACCAGTTTTAGGAAAGAAAAATTGCTTTTCCATTTGATATCCAACTCAATCAAAAGTAATAATGTCTAATGTGTCATTATCCTGTATAATTCATTTATTTCAATAATGAGGTTAGATAATAGAAGTGTTTATTCAAAATGTTTAAATAAATAGCTTTAAAGGAATTAATTCCAATATGTTTTGTTCTATTAAAAATACTTTTATTGTTTCTTCAAGATATTTCTTCATGTTGACATATTTGAAATCTGCATTGTGTTATATTTGCTTATGACATTTAAACTTGCCATTTTCAAGTTAAAGTACTCTTGTAATATTATGAATACAAGTTTGGGCTTCCAAAGCAAATATAGAGTATGTATATCAAAGTTAAAAGGTTTTATAATGGAAAAATTGCACGGGCGTCCTATTTGGTCGCCCCCATTTAACCTATACCCACTTTTTAAAAAATATTTTAACTTATACCCAATTTTTAAACAACTTCAGGTCTCTTTCTCCCCCTCCTCCTCCTCTTTCTTCTTCTTCTTCTTCTTCTTCTTCTTCTTCTTCTACTCCTCCTCCTTCTTCGAGTGACAGTGATTTTATATAGTGTTTGTGAATATATTTTAATGTAGTTTATGATGTTTTACAGTAGTGAGTTGTTATGACGCTTTATGTTTTACTATTGCTTAGGGTTTCTTCTTCTTCTTCTTCTTCTTCTTCTTCTTCTTAATTGTAAAATGGGTTCATTAGATTTATTATTGTTTTGAAAAATTGATGATTGGGGTTTGTTCCTAATGATATTTGAAGGTTATGTTTCAAATTTGAGCTCATTTGGAGCAAATTTAGGTATTAAATTGTATATTAGATTATTATAATTCGAAGAACAAATTTTCGTTTCTGGGCAACTTGCACTTCAGACTTATTTGGCCTTAAGTGCATAAAAATATTGGTTGCATGAAACCATTAGTTACACTTCAGACCTATTTGGCCTTAAGTGCATCTGAAATGCAAATTTTCACTTCGCACTTATTGGCCTTAAGTGAATGAAAACGTTTGTTGTACTTCAGACTTTTTGGCCTTAAGTGCATCTGAAATGCAAATTTTCACTTCGCACTTATTGGCCTTAAGTGAATGAAAACGTTTGTTGTACTTCAGACTTTTTGGCCTTAAGTGCATCTGAAGTGCAATTTTTCACTTCAGACTTATTAGCCATAAGTGCATGTGTCACGACCCGAAATTCTCTCATTCGGACCGTGATAGCGCCTAGCATTTCATTTGCTAGGCAAGCCAACATTAGAACAATATTAACCAATTTTTAAATAATTTTTTAATTATTAATAATCAAAGAAATAAATGCGGAAGAAAAGTTTGAAATATAGTGAAATAATCCCTAAAAATAACGGTGTCTAAATACCATTCCAGAATTGGTGTCACAAGTGCACGAGCTTCTAAAATAAATACAAATAAAGGTATATATGAATAAAATAAAGCTATCTGGAAATAAACACACAGCTAAAGTAAAATAGAAGTGGACTTCAGAACTGCGGACGCCATGCAGTTATACCTCAAGTTTCCTCTGGTAGCTGAAATCCGAGTAAGTCTATGGTACGCCGCTGGGACCAACTCCAAAATCTTCACAAGAAGTGCAGAGTGTAGTACCAGTACAATCGACCCCATGTACTGGTAAGTGCTGAGCTTAACCTCGACGAAGTAGTGACGAGGCTAAGGCGGTTCACTAAGATTAACCTGTACGTAATATTAATAACAACAAATAATAATAAAAATAAATCAGGTAACTTATTTATAATAATTGAAGCCAACTCAACAGTCATAATCCATTATTATTTCAACCATTTCTGTTGCAGCGTGCAACCCGCTCTCACAATATATTCACATTCAATTCTGTTGCAGCATGCAACCCGCTCTCCCAATATATTTCTTTTAATGAAGTCTGTCGTATATTTATTTCAATCAAGTATACATAAACTTTTTAATATGTCTGTTGCGGCATGCAATCTGATCCCCTAATATTGACTTTTAATAAGTTTGTTGTGGCGTGCAATCCAATCCTCCAATATTGACTTTTAATAAGTCTGTTGCGGCGTGCAATCCGATCCCCCTAATATTGACTTTTAATAAGTCTGTTGCGGCGTGCAATCCGATCCCCCAATATTGACTTTTAATAAGTCTGTTGCAGCGTGCAACCCGATCTTCCAATATGGATATTTTAATAAGTTTGTTGCGGCGTGCAACCCGATCCTCCAATATGGACTTTTTAATAAGTCTGTTGCGACGTGCAACCCGATCCTCCAATATATCCATTTCAATCAATTCTTATAGAAGAAATTTCTCCAATAAATGCAACAATTAATATAACATTATAAGACAACAAGATACAACAATTATGATTTAATTATGAAACAAACAATGACAAATAACAATTTAATATGGAAATCAGGGAGAAAATAAGCAGTTTAATATTTAATATGCTAAATGCCAAATAACAATTAAAACACATAATTCAAATAGCATGTAACAATTAATGCAGAAATTCAAGAATTAATATTTGACAAAGAATAGGAGAGAAATAATTATTATAATAATTAATTTATGATTTAAAATAATTTATTATTTTTCAAGTAAGCATGCAAACAATTAATTTGACGACGTATAGACACTCGTCACCTCGCCTATACATCATTCACATGCTTTTCACATAACAAATAATTTAAGGGTTCTATTCCCTCAAGTCAAGGTTAACCACGACACTTAACTCACTTTGCAAATTCCAATTAATTACTCAACCACAACTTTTTCTTTTAAATTTATCTCTGAAAGCTTCAAATCTATTCAGAAACAGTTCAATATACTCAATACGAATCATAGGAATTAATTCCATATGAATTTACTAATTTTTCGAATAAAATCCGAAATTTATTAAAATATTCGGCAGTGGGACCCATGTCTCAAATCTCGGAAAAACTTACGAAATCCGAATACTCATTCCGAGACGAGTCCAACCATACAAAAATTATCCAATTCCAATATCAAATGGACCTTCAAATCTTAAATTTTCGTTTTATAAAAATCTGATTTTTCTTCCATTAATTCAAGGATTCTTGATATAAATGAGTATGAAATCATGAAATATAATATAGGATAAGGAACACTTACCCCAATTTTTTCCCATGAAAATCGCCCAAAAATCGCCTCTTGAGGTTTAGGGTTCGAAAAATTGAAGAATGAATGAAAACTCCCGTCTAAGTCCCTTTTACTCGGCTGCAGATGTCGCAATTGCGACCTGAGATTTACAAATGCGAAGGAACACTCGCAATTGCGATGCCCTTCACAATCCCTCTGCCTTCGCAAATGCGAGGAAAGTGTCGTATTTGCGACCACTGAACCTCGCAAATGCGAGTAGATGTTCGCATTTGCGAACCTGTCCTTCCCAGACTCCCATCGCAATTGCGAAGAAAATCTCGCAATTGCGAGAGCATACTGGCCCAGGCCTTCTTCGCAATTGTGATAGATACCTCGCAATTGTCAGGCCTGTTTATTTCGCATTTGCGAAGCCTGATCTCGCAATTGCGAGATCAGAGGCCTGCAATAGGTTCAGTTATACCAGCAAACTTTTTCAAGTTCAAAACATCCTATGGCCTATCGGAAACTGACCCGAGCCCTCGGGCACCAAATCGAACATGCCCACAAGTCTAAAAATATCATACAGACTTGTTCGAGTGATCAAATCGCCAAAATAACACCTAGAACTACGAATTTAGCACCAAATCAAATAAAATTATCAAGAACACTTAAAATTCATATCTTCTCAACTGGACATCCGAATCACGTCAAATCAACTTTGATTTCTACCAAATTTAACATACATGACTTATATATTCTATTAAACCTTAACCGGGCTCTGAAAGCAAAATACGGGCCCGATACCAACGAGATCAAATATTAATCAATTTCTTTAAATCCATAGAATTTCAGTCTTGCAATTGTCGTCAAAAATTTATTTCTCGAGTTAGGGACCTCGGAATTCGATTCCGGGCATACGCCCAAGTCCCAAATCACGATACGGAGTTACCGGAACTGTCAAAATACTGATCAGGGTCTGTTTGCTAAAAAGGCTGACCAAAGTCAACTCAGTTGAGTTTTAAAACTCTATTTCACATGAAAACTTTCCAGAATAATTTACGGACTGTGCACGCAAGTTGAGGAATGATAAATAGTTCTTTTCGAGGTCTTAAAACATAGAATTATTTATTAAATTTAAAGATGATATTTTGGGTCATCACAGCATAAAACCATTGGTTGCACTTCAGACCTATTTGGGCTTAAGTGTATTTGAAGTGCAATGTTTTCACTTCAGACTAATTTGTTTTAACTTTAGACCCGATAAGTATGAAGTTGATCGTAAAGTGAGTAGGCTTGCAAACATTTTTGCAAAAATAGGTATAGGTTCAATTGTGACCCAAAAACCGGGTATAGATGCAAAAGTCCATTTTATAATAGTACTCAAATGCAAGAAAGTCAATGTAGAAATCATATTTCAACGCCTTTTCCTTTGTTGGATGAAATTTTACCGATGACTCAAGTTTATTTAGTTTTTAATTAATGCTTCATTTCAAATTCTCTTTGTTTGTAAAGTGACTTTATTCGAGATGGTTAATTTTTTCAACTATGCTCTGCATAGATAAGGAAAGAAAACTCTTTAATTAAACGAAAAAGAGTATATTAACCAAAATGTAATTGTTGGACTCTACTTTTGTTATAGTAATTTATTAGTTTTTAATATGACCGAAACAATTCATATTGTATTTGTTATGGATTAATGACATAGAAAATTTGCGCAAAAAAAAAAGATAAGAAATTCTTCTGTAGACCATGTTATGTGTCCTTTTGGATTAACTTGAAAATAGCTTTCCTAGAACATTTTTAAACATTGTAACTAAGTCTAAATTGAAAATATTAAATAACGATGGGGGACTTCTATGGGATAGAGAATCTTCTTTTATTGAGTTAGTTATATAGAATTTACATTTATCAATTTTATAAGTTTAAATTTAAAATATAACTAAAACACAATTAGTAATTAAATAATTATGTTAATAAAAAAATTATTCATCAAGGTAGAATACACGCGCGAGGCGCGTACCTTGTGACTATTAACGAAATTAAACAGAAGAGAAATAGAGAATCATAAAAAAATTGAAACTAAGAAAATGAAATTTAAAAACACAGAACTTAAATACAATTTTTTTTTTTTTAAAAAGGTAAAAACTGTGGGAAAAATTGCAAAAGATCTGATCAAAACGAGAATTAACTGAAATTTATAAATCTAAGAACCAAAATATATTCAGTAATGTAGTTCAAGAACTAAATTATATTCAATTGTTATAAGAAAAATCAAATTATGGTGAATGTCTACTTTTCCTCCATGATCTTCTCAAATGCTTAATAACATATTCAATGACATATTTCTATGCTTAATGACATATTTAATGATATATTTTTCTTTATTTTCATACCTATATAAAGGCCTTGTAATAGATAGAAAAATACACACAATTGAAGAAGAAATAAGAATCTCTTCTCTCTTTCTCTCTATATCTCTTAGCTTGTTTTTCCTTGTTCTATATTGTTACTTTGAGCTATATTTTATAACACGTTATCAGCACGAAGTCTCTAACCTCAAGGTTGAATTCCATTTCTGGTAAGGTATATCTCGATGAT
Organism: Nicotiana otophora; assembly: GCA_000715115.1. NCBI lineage: Eukaryota > Viridiplantae > Streptophyta > Magnoliopsida > Solanales > Solanaceae > Nicotiana > Nicotiana otophora. The sequence goes on from AWOL01S0068123.1 coordinate 21,044, forward strand.
CTATTGTCAAAATTATCCAGATTTTATTCAGAAAGGTATGTAGTGTTAGAAACACGTCTTTCTGCTACAGCAACAAGTCCGAGCTTTAAACCAGATAAGTTTATACCACTGTTTAGAATAAGCAATGATTTAATTATTAGAAAATTAGTATTTATGTGGCTTCTACGGATGTCACCTTGTTAAATTTTCATGAACTAAATAATAGGTGGCATGCGGTATACTAAATAATCTACAAAATTAAAATTATACTTTATTATGTATGCTTATGGTTTTACCTTATAATACGATTTTAGTATGCCTAGTATAATGATTATACATTAGTTTACTGTCAAATATAATAATAATATTATTATAATAATAATAATAATAATAATAATAATAATAATAATAATAATATTTGTAATTATTTTATTTTGATAAGATAAAATATTAGTACAAGAAATATGTACTACACCAAATTTTTCATTGATGATAGTTATTATCAAATTAACATGGTGGATCATTTCTATATGGAAAGCATATAGTAGTAGATAGTAGACATAGATTTGTCCACTATTTGTTTTGATTCCCTGATTGACTTAAAGGTTCTGCTATATCTTTTTATTTTTCTAGAGAGGATAATACTTAGTTTCCACAAAAGTGCATGGTAAATAGTAGTACTATTATTCTGTTTGATACATAATTTTTCATTAATGTTCTGGTCATATCACTTTCATCTTGAAGTAAGCTTATTGCAACAAAGACCACATGTGTATTTTCAATACTATTTTGTATTTTTATATATCTGTTTGACACTGATTACTTAGCTGATTTAAGTAAACGAAAGTCTATTGTTGAGAATTATATCCAAATGACATTATGAAGAGTTTAACTCAAGAGGTAAGCATTTCTTTCTTATTTGAAATTATTTTTGTCCTTTGCTGTTAATGATATCAACTTCAATGAGTTCAAGTCGCAATGCACCATGAGGGTAAGATATCAGGATCAAGTCTTGATTCTCCATGATGATAAGAGTTGGGTTTGAGTCCTAATTCATTATGGTCTAACATGCCTTTATATTGGTAAGACATTGGGTTTGAGTCCCACTATACCATATTGATGATATAATGATAACTAAAGAAAAATAATATATTTTTCATGAAAAGGCATAAAAGTGAAGAAAAATATGTCATTGAATATGTCATTAAGCATAAAAATATGTCATTAAGTAATTGAGAAGATCATGGAGGAAGAGTAGACATCCACCATAATTTGATTTTTCTTATAACACTCCCCCTTGGATGTCCATAGATAATATACCTCGTTAAAACCTTATTAGGAAAAAATACTCTTCCTCCATGAGTTTCAAATGTATAAGTCAAAGTGGTTGGCATATTGAGACAATAAATGAAAGGAATATTGAATATCTTCATATTTCTATAATCATAACGGGTAAATATGAAAGGTTACCCGATTTTCTTTTTATTTGTACTATACAAATGTAAGCATGATGATGAAATCATATGTCAAAAGTAAACTAGAGGTTTACTGAAACAAATATTAGTTGGCATAACCGGTTGACCATCCCGGTTCAATTATGATGCGAAAAATTAATTGTGAATTACATTGGCATATATTGAAGAAATAGAAGATTCTTCAAGAATTTTCTTGTGCTGCTTATTTTCATGATATACCAGTTTAAGGTTGGGATTGAATCCCTTAATTTCTCGAACAAATAAAAGGTGATAAATTGTCACGACCCAAAATCCCAACCTGTCATGATGGCGCTTATCTCAATACTAGACAAGTCGATAATCTCCATAAACCATAATTTCTCTTTTAAGTTTGAAAATGCAATATTTAAATATAGTACAAAATCCCATAAATACTGATACGAACACTTCCCAAAATCTAGTGTCACTGAGTACATGAGCATCTAATATGAATACAAGTCTTGAAAATATGGTCTATGATAATTTGAGGCCAAATACAGTAACAAGAATATAGGGAAAGAGAGACAAGGTCTGCGAACATGGCAGCTACCTCTGAATCTATGGAAAAAATTAACTGTGCGAGAGAATCAATACCCGCTATGTCCGAGAACACCTGGATCTGCACACGAAGTGCAGGGTGTAGTATGAGTACAACCAACTCAGCAAGTAATAATAATAAATAAGGAACTGAAGATAATGACGAGCTACACAGTTACAGTCCATTTCCAGTAATTCCATCAAAGAATATACATGCTTTCAAATTCGGTAGTTTAAGTCAAATCAATTTTATACAGTTCAAGTTTATGTAATCCGGATATAAAATCTTTCAGAGAATTTGACAACAATGACAGATAGCAACTAAGTGCAACAANTATAATAATAATAATAATAATAATAATAATAATAATAATAATAATATTTGTAATTATTTTATTTTGATAAGATAAAATATTAGTACAAGAAATATGTACTACACCAAATTTTTCATTGATGATAGTTATTATCAAATTAACATGGTGGATCATTTCTATATGGAAAGCATATAGTAGTAGATAGTAGACATAGATTTGTCCACTATTTGTTTTGATTCCCTGATTGACTTAAAGGTTCTGCTATATCTTTTTATTTTTCTAGAGAGGATAATACTTAGTTTCCACAAAAGTGCATGGTAAATAGTAGTACTATTATTCTGTTTGATACATAATTTTTCATTAATGTTCTGGTCATATCACTTTCATCTTGAAGTAAGCTTATTGCAACAAAGACCACATGTGTATTTTCAATACTATTTTGTATTTTTATATATCTGTTTGACACTGATTACTTAGCTGATTTAAGTAAACGAAAGTCTATTGTTGAGAATTATATCCAAATGACATTATGAAGAGTTTAACTCAAGAGGTAAGCATTTCTTTCTTATTTGAAATTATTTTTGTCCTTTGCTGTTAATGATATCAACTTCAATGAGTTCAAGTCGCAATGCACCATGAGGGTAAGATATCAGGATCAAGTCTTGATTCTCCATGATGATAAGAGTTGGGTTTGAGTCCTAATTCATTATGGTCTAACATGCCTTTATATTGGTAAGACATTGGGTTTGAGTCCCACTATACCATATTGATGATATAATGATAACTAAAGAAAAATAATATATTTTTCATGAAAAGGCATAAAAGTGAAGAAAAATATGTCATTGAATATGTCATTAAGCATAAAAATATGTCATTAAGTAATTGAGAAGATCATGGAGGAAGAGTAGACATCCACCATAATTTGATTTTTCTTATAACACTCCCCCTTGGATGTCCATAGATAATATACCTCGTTAAAACCTTATTAGGAAAAAATACTCTTCCTCCATGAGTTTCAAATGTATAAGTCAAAGTGGTTGGCATATTGAGACAATAAATGAAAGGAATATTGAATATCTTCATATTTCTATAATCATAACGGGTAAATATGAAAGGTTACCTGATTTTCTTTTTATTTGTACTATACAAATGTAAGCATGATGATGAAATCATATGTCAAAAGTAAACTAGAGGTTTACTGAAACAAATATTAGTTGGCATAACCGGTTGACCATCCCGGTTCAATTATGATGCGAAAAATTAATTGTGAATTACATTGGCATATATTGAAGAAATAGAAGATTCTTCAAGAATTTTCTTGTGCTGCTTATTTTCATGATATACCAGTTTAAGGTTGGGATTGAATCCCTTAATTTCTCGAACAAATAAAAGGTGATAAATTGTCACGACCCAAAATCCCAACCTGTCATGATGGCGCTTATCTCAATACTAGACAAGTCGATAATCTCCATAAACCATAATTTCTCTTTTAAGTTTGAAAATGCAATATTTAAATATAGTACAAAATCCCATAAATACTGATACGAACACTTCCCAAAATCTAGTGTCACTGAGTACATGAGCATCTAATATGAATACAAGTCTTGAAAATATGGTCTATGATAATTTGAGGCCAAATACAGTAACAAGAATATAGGGAAAGAGAGACAAGGTCTGCGAACATGGCAGCTACCTCTGAATCTATGGAAAAAATTAACTGTGCGAGAGAATCAATACCCGCTATGTCCGAGAACACCTGGATCTGCACACGAAGTGCAGGGTGTAGTATGAGTACAACCAACTCAGCAAGTAATAATAATAAATAAGGAACTGAAGATAATGACGAGCTACACAGTTACAGTCCATTTCCAGTAATTCCATCAAAGAATATACATGCTTTCAAATTCGGTAGTTTAAGTCAAATCAATTTTATACAGTTCAAGTTTATGTAATCCGGATATAAAATCTTTCAGAGAATTTGACAACAATGACAAATAGCAACTAAGTGCAACAACAAATGAAAAGTAAGTACAGCCTCTCAGGCAACAGATACTCCACTCGTCACAACAGCTTAATCACTCGGCTCTCAGCCCTCAACACTCATACTCAATGGGTACCCGCACTCACTGGGGTGTACAGACTCCGGAGGGGCTCCTACAGCCCAAGCACTATAATCTGCACGGCCAACTCACATGCTGCACGGACAAATCACGTGCTATAGTATCAATATCTGGATTCGCACGGCCAACTCACGTGCTGCACAAACAACTCACGTGCTATAGTATCAATATCTGGATCCGCATGGCCAATTCACGTGCTGCACTGACAACTCACGTGCTATAATATCAATATCTCATAATCAGGTCCTCGCCCTCACTCAGTCATAAATCTCTCCAGTCTCTCGGCCTCTCAATAATCATGAAATCAGCCCAAACAACAATGATATGATGCATCAATAATGAATAATAGATACTGAGATAAAATAAAAACTAAAATGTGACCGAGTACCAAACCTCAATTTAGCAGATAATTCAACATGTACACGACCTTTGTGGATCCCAGCAATTCCAAAATATAGCCTAAACATGGTTTCTAACATGTCTTACGGTCAAATTTCCACAACACATAGAGAGCATATAGCTAACAACAAATTATTCAACTTTACAGTTTCACGGGTCGAACCAAGTCACAATACCTTTGGTGCACTCCCACACGCCCGTCATCTAGCATGTGTGTCACCTCCAAAGTAATCACATGATTCAAAAAATCGGGGTTTCATACCCTCAGGACCAGATTTAAAACTGTTAGTTACCTCAAACCCCATAATTCTTTATTCCGCTATGCCCTTGCCACGAGAATTGGTCTCCGAAAGTCTCGAATCTAGTCACAATTAATTCGTTTCAGTCAATAAAATTTATTGAAATTAATACCATAAGAAAATACTAATCTTCCATAAAAATCCGAAATTTAGCTCCAAAATCCACATCTCGGAACCCAACAAAAGTTACAAAATCCGAAAGCCCATTCAACCACGTGTCTACCCATACCTATTTTACCAAAATCCGACCTCAACTCGACCCTCAAATCTATAAATCTTATCTCCAAATTTCTAAGTTCAAATCTCCGATTTACACCTCAAAAACATGTAATCTAGTCGGATTATTCGATGATAATTCAATATTATGGAGTAGAAATGATCACAAGGGACTTACCTCAAGTTTTCCTTGAAAATCTATCAAAAATCGCCTCTCCTCAAGCTCCAATTTGCCAAAATGGCGAATGGGACGAAGTCCCCTGCTTTATAATTCTGCCCAGACAGCCTCGTTCCTACCTCAATCTTGGCCTTCGATCGTGGTCCTCGATCCTGTGTCTCGATCCTGGGTCTCGATTCTGGGCCTCAATGTTGACCCTCGATCCCGACCCTCGATTATGGCCCTCGACCCTGGCCTTCGATCATGGCTTCGATCTTGATCCTCGACACTGCCTTTGATCTTGGCCCTTGATTCTGGGCTCGATCGTGGCTTGATTCTGGGCTCGATTTTTGGGCTCGATTCTAGGCTCGAATCTGGGCTCGATTTCTAGCAGAAGGAAATTGCAACAGCTGTTGTAGTTCAATTTTTGATCCATTAACCATCCAAAACTCACCCAAGGCCCTGGGGACCTCAACCAAATACACCAACAAGTCCTAAAACATCATACAAACTTAGTCGAGTCTTCAAATCACATCCAATAACACTAAGAACACAAATCACACATAGATTTAAGCGTAATGAACTTTGAAACTTTCCATTTCTACAAACACCGCCTAAACCTATTAAATCACGTCCGATTGACATCAAATATTGCACACAAGTCATAAATGACATAACAGACCTATTAAAATTTACAGAATCGGATTTCGACACCGATATCAAAAAGTCAACCCCCCAGCCAAACTTTCCAAAAATTCAACTTTCGGCATTTCAAGCCTATATATAAACTGTCTAACTGTCCAAAAGAAGAAATGACAAAAGGAGTAACAAGGTCTTGCAGACGCTAGCAGCTACCTTGCAATCTCCACAGATAGCCGGCCTGAACTCAACGATCGTCGCGCTCTAACTCACATGGATCTGCACATAGAGTGCAGGGTATAGTACGAGTACAACCGACTCAGTAGTAACAGAAATAACTAAGGAACTGAGCAATAGTGACGAGCTAAAGTAAAGAAGTCCAATTATTTATTTTCACAATTTAAAAATAAACAGAAATAAAAAGGTAAATTCCATAACTCAGTAAATGCCACAAAGAAGTTTAACAGATAAATGCAGCAACAACACAAATAAATACAACCTCACAGCAGAGTCACTCCATCACTCATCACTCGCACTCAGCACTCAACATTCAAAACACTCAACACTCTGTGCTCACTAGGGGTGTGTACAGGCTCCGGAGGGGCTCCCAAAGCCCAAGTGCTAAGTACGGACAACTCACGTGCCATCATATCAATACCCGAATCCGCACGGTCAACTCACGTGCTACGCGGACAACTCACAAGTTATTGTATCAATACCTGGACCCACACGGTCAACTCATGTGCTATGCGGACAACTCACGCGCTATGGTGTTAATATCCTCACAACCAGGCCCTCGGCCTCACTCAATCATGTACCGCACTAGCCTCACCATCATGAACAAATACGGGAACACAACCCGTATCAAGTATCACAACATATTAGCAAATAATAGAGACTGAGGTAAATATGTACAATAATTTTTATGCCTAAGTACAAATAATGTGAGCATGAATAAAGCCTAAGCATGATCTCTAATATGAAGGCAAACAAGTTCAATAACAAATAAACACATTACCACAGATAATAGCCATTAGGCCTCACAGCCTCACGGGACGGACCAAGTCTCAATACCTCGCAGTGCACACCCACACGCTCGTCACCTAGCGGGGGTATCACTTCCAAAAAATCACGTGATGTCAAATCTCCGGGTTTATACCCTCAAAGCCAGAGTTAAAACTGTTACTTACCTTAACAGCGTAAAAATCCTACTCCGGGATGTCCTCGTCTCTGGACTCGGTCTCCAAATACTCCGAATCTATTCACAATCAGTACAATACCATCAATATGTGCTAATGGAATGAATTCCACAAGAAAAGCTACAATATTAGACCGAAACCCGAAATTGGCTAAAACCCGACCCCCGGGCCCATCTCTCAAAATCCGACAAAAGTTACAAAACTAGAAAGCCCATTCACTCACGAGTCTAATCATACCAAATTCATCAAAATTCAACATCGTTTGGTCCTTCAAATCCTTAAATTACTTCTCCAAACATTCCAAGCTCTAAACCCTCATTTTCACTAATTACAATGACTAAACAACGGAAAATCACCATATATACAAGTATTAGCGCTCAAGCATCTTACCTCACTGATAGCCCTTGAATCACCATTCAAAGATCACTCCAAAAGCTCCACAGACCGACTTGCAAATGGTGGAAATGAACAAATATTCGCGAAGAGTTCTATTTATGGTTTCTGCCTAGGTTTTTTGCACATGCGGGCTCCTTTTCCGCGCCTGCGGTCAAGGCGCCACATCCGTGAACTCTACTCGATTCCCCAGCTTCCTCACCTGCGCTCCAGGCCTCGAAGATGCGGGCTCGCAGGTGCGGCCAAATCCTTCGCGCCTGCGCTCCTGCCTTGGCCTCACATTTTTCTGCATCTGCGCAGCAAATTCTCGCGCCTGCGAAAGAGCACCTGCGCTTTTCCTCCGCTTCTGTGAAGCCTGCCCAACATCTCCCTTTTTACATCTGCACCCTAGGTTTTGCACCTGTGGGCTCGCAGATGCGACCTCCAACTAACACTTGCACAACCTGTCTAGCCCAGCGTTTCCCGCACCTGTGAACTCCCCACGCGCACCATCAGCCTCGCACCAGCGACTCTTTCTTTCGCAGGTGCGAAAAGAGCAATAGCAGTAGCTTCAGCTGCATTTTCCAACTTCAAGAAAATCTGTTAACTACACGGAATCACCCCGAGGCCATCGGGGCCTCAACCAAAAATACCAACAAGTCATATATCAACATACCAACGTAGTCGAACCTTCGAATTACTCAAAACAACATCAAATCATTAAATTACCCTCGAATTCAAGCCTAAGAACTTTAAAATTTCCAAATTCGGCACCCGATGCCGAAACCAACTAAACCACGTCCGAATGACCTCAAAATTTGTACATACATCACAAATGACACTACGAACCTACTCCAACTTCCGGAATTCCATTCCGATCCCGATATCAGATTTTCCACTGGTGACCGAAATTGCCAAATTTTCAATTTCGCCAATTCAAGCCTAATTCTACCACGGACCTCCAAATTACATTCCAGATGCACTCCTAAGTCCAAAATCACCTAACGGAGCTAATGGAACCATCAAAATTCTAATCCAAGATCGTTTACATATGAGTCAATATCTAGTTGACTTTTCCAACTTAAGTTTCTACTTAAGAGACTAAGTGTCTCAATTCACTATGAAACCACTCCGGTCCTGAACCAACTAAGCTGATATAACATATTATAGCTGAATAACACAAAAATAAGTAGAAATGGAGAAAACGGGGCTATAACTCTCGAAACAACCGGCGGGTCATTACATCCTCCCCCTCTTAAACATACGATCGTCCTCGAACGAGTCTAACAGAAGAAAATACCTGAAATCACAGCATCTGAAGCAATAGCGTCTGAACTGGATGAGAGGGCATAGAAACGGGCATGACCACCCCCTGATCTGCCTCCCCCTCTCGAGCAACCCATACCTGACTGGGCTTCGCCCCTAGCTGGCTGAACTCATCACCTAGCTGGCTGGACGGGTGGTGGAGGAACCGGTGCTAGTGCCGTTGGCCGAGTACTCCGTTGTGGAGTTCCACCCAATAGCCTAGGGCAATATCTCGCAATATGACCAAAATCCCCGCACTCGAAACAACGAGTTTGTCCAGCTCATCGTAGCGCATCAGCTAGCCACAGTTCTTACAGTGCTCACTCAGGCCAGTCTTCATTCAGTGCACCACCAGCACAGAGTTCTTCTCATGCCTCGTCCGCTTAGGCTTCTACAAGTAATTCCTCAGGATATCAGGAGCAACAGTTCCGTCAGAGGAGAGGTTGTTTCGAGTGCGGGGAATTTGGTAATTTCAAGAGAGAGTGCCCTAGGCTGTTGAGTAGGGATCTACAACAGAGACCTCGACTGACGGTACCAGCAGTTCCACCACCCGCCCAGCCAGCTCGGGGTGGGGGTCAGGCAGCTAGGGGTCGCCCAAGAGGGGGAGGCCGATCAGGTGGCGGTCAGACTCGATTCAATGCTTTTCCTGCCAGGCCAGATGTTGTTGCTTCAGATATAATGATCACAGGTATCGTTTCAGTACGCCATAAGGAGGCTTCTATATTATTTAACCCTATTTCCACTTATTCATATGTATTTTCGTATTTTTCTCATTATCTGGATATGCCATGTGAGTCCTTAGTTTCACCTGTTTGTGTAACTACACCAGTGGGCGATATTATTACTGTGGACCATGTGTATCTGTTGTGTGTGGTATCTATTGGGGAGCTGGAAATTAGGGTTGATCTCTTATTACTCGGTATGGTCGATTTTGATGTAATCCTGGGTATGGATTGGTTGTCTCCATGTCATGATATTCTGGACTGTCACGCAAAAATCGCGACGTTGACGATGTAGGGGTTCTCTAGAGTTTGTTCCTAGCAGGGTAATTTCTTATTTGAAGGCCCAACATATGGTTAGAAAGGGATGTTTGTCATATTTGGCCTTTGTGAGAGCTGTTGATGCAGATACTACTATTATTGATTAAGTACCAAGCGTGCGAGACGTTTTGAATATATTACTTGCAGACCTGCCGGGTATGCCATCCGACAGGGATATTGATTTCGGTATTGACTTGGTACAGTGCACTCAGCCCATTTATATTCCTCTGTATCGTATGGCACCAGCTAAGTTAAAAGAATTGAAAGAGCAACTTCAGGAACTCCTTGAAAAGGGGTTTATTAGGCCTAGTGTGTCACCTTGGGGTGCACCGGTTCTGTTTATGATGAAGAAAGATTGTACTATGCGGATGTGCATTGATTATAGGCAGTTGAACAAGGTTACAATCAAGAATAAATATCAGTTGCCGCGTATTGATGACTTATTTGACCAGCTTCAGGGAGCGAGGGTGTTCTCCAAAATTGATTTGAGATCGGGGTACCACCAGTTGAAAATTCGGGATTTGGATATTCTAAAGACGACATTCAGAACTCGTTATGGCCACTATGAATTTATTGTGATGTCATTTGGGCTAACCAATGCCCCAGCAACATTTATGCATTTGATGAATAATGTATTCCAGACATATCTTGATTTATTTGTCGTAGTATTTATTGATGATATTCTGGTGTACTCATGTAGCCAGGAGGAGCATGCACAATACTTGGGTATTGTATTACAGAGGCTCAGAGAGGAGAGACTTTATGCCGAATTCTCTAAGTGTGAGTTCTGGCTTAATTCAGTGTCATTCTTGGGACATATAGTGTCTAGTGAAGGAATCAAGGTGGATCCGAGGAAAATAGTGGCAGTTCAGAGTTGGCCTAGGCCATCTTTAGTTACTGAGATTCGGAGTTTTCTAGGCTTGGCCGGTTATTATCGTCACTTCATGGAGGGTTTCTCGTCTATTGCATCACCTATGAATAAATTGACCTAGAAAGGTGCTCCGTTCAGGTGGTCGGATGAGTGTAAAGAGAGCTTTCAGAAGCTCAAAACAACTTTGACTATAGCTCCAGTATTAGTGTTGCCTACAAGTTCGGAGTCTTATACTGCGTATTGTGACGCGTCGCGTATTAGTCTCGGCGCAGTGTTGATACAAGATGGTAGGGTGATTACCTATGCATCCAGACAGTTAAAGGTACATGAGAAGAATTATCCAGTCCACGATCTTGAGTTAGCCGCTATTGTTCATGCCCTAAACATTTGGCGGCATTACTTGTACGGTGTCCTGTGTGAGGTATATACCAACCATCGGAGTTTACAATATTTGTTTAAATAGAAGTATCTTAATTTGCGGCAGCGGAGGTGGTTAGAGTTGCTTAAGGATTATGACATTACCATTCTCTATCATCCCGAAATGTCTAATGTGGTGGCCGATGCCTCAAGTCGTAAGGCGGAGAGTTTGGGCAGCTTAGCATACTTACCAGTAGGTGAGAGGACTTTAGCCTTGGATGTTCAGGCCTTGGCCAACTAGTTTGTTAGATTGGATGTTTCCGAGCCGAATCGAGTTTTGGCTTGTGTGGTTTCTTAGTCTTCTTTATATGATCGCATCAGAGAGTGCCAGTATGATGATCCATATCTGCTTGTCCTTAAGAACACGGTTCAGCATGGTAATGCCAAGGAAGTCACTATTGGAGATGACGGTGTATTACGGATGCAGGGCAGGCTATGTGTACCTAATGTAGATGGTTTGTGTGAGTTGATTCTCCAGGAAACTCACAGTTCACGATACTCCATTCATCCAGGTGCCGCGAAGATGTATCAAGATTTCAGGCAGTACTATTGGTGGAGGCGAATGAAGAAAGATATAATTGGGTTTATAGCTCGGTTTCTAAATTGTGAACATGTAAAGTACGAGCATCAGAGACCGGGCGGATTACTATAGAGACTTGAAATTCTGGAGTGGAAATGGGACCGTATTACCATGGACTTTGTAGTTGGTCTTCCACAGACTTTGAGGAAGTTTGATGCGGTTTGGGTGATTGTAGATCGGTTGACTAAATCCACACATTTTATTCCAATTGGTACTAATTATTCTTCAGAGCGGTTGATTGGGATTTATATCCGCGAGATTGTTTGCCTACACGGTGTGCCGGTGTCCATCATTTCAGATCGGGGCACGCAGTTTACATCACTGTTTTGGAGAGCAGTGCAGCTAGAATTGGGCACACAAGTTCAGTTGAGTACAACATTTCACCCTCAGACAGACGGGCAGTCCGAGCGCACTATTCAGATGTTGGAGGATATGCTACGCGCTTGTGTCATTGATTTTGGAGATTGTTAGGATAAATTGCTGTCACTTTCAGAGTTTGCTGACAATAACAGCTACCAGCTGAGTATACAGATGGCTCTATATGAGGCATTATATAGGAGACGATGTCGATCTCCGGTTGGTTGGTCTTTACATGGTTGGGGAGAAGGTTCTGCTCAAGATTTCACCCATGAAGGGTGTGTTGAGGTTTGGGAAGAAGGGCAAGTTGAGCCCTCGGTATATTGAGCCTTTTGAAATACTTAAGAAGATTGGAGAGGTGGCTTATGAACTTGATTTTCCACCTAGTCTATCAGGTGTTCATCCAGTGTTCCACGTATCCATGTTCCGAAAATATGTCGGGGATCCGTCTCATATTCTGGATTTCAGTGCAGTACATCTAGGCTATAATTTGACTTATGATGTGGAGCCGGTGGCTATTTTAGACCAGCAGGTTAGAAAGCTGAGGTCAAAGAGCATAGCATTAGTGAAGGTGTAGTAGAGAGTCCAGCCAGCCAGAGAATCTACTTGGGAGATTGAACAAGAGATATGGAGCAAATATCCACACTTATTTGAGACTCCATGTATTATTCTAAACTCTCTCGAGGACGAACGTTGTTTTAAGAGTGGGAGAATGTAACGAACCGGCCAGTCGTTTTGAGTATTATAACCTCGTTCCCCCATTTACTGCTCAATTTATGCTTTATAGTTGTTTCACGGCTTACCGGGTTAGTTGGTTCGGGTCCAGAAGGGATTCGGAATGAAATGAGACACTTAGTCTCATAATTAAAAATTTAAGTTAAAAAGGTTGACCGGATGTGGACCTATGTGTAAAAGACCTCGGATCTGAAATTTTATGATTTCAATAGCTCCGTATGGTGATTTTGGGCTTAGGAGCGTGTCTATAAGAATGGCCCCTACCGCGGTAAATCTGACCCCCTGAAGGAACACCGTTGTAATCACCTAGACCACGAGGCCTCTTAGCCTCACTCTCTCCATGTTCCTGGCTATGAACCATCTCTATCTGCCGAGCAATGTCAACTACCTCATCAAAATTAGCACCAGGTACCCTCTCCCTAGTCATAAGTAACTGCAGCTGATATGTGAGGCCATCAATGAACCTCTTAATCCTCTCCCTATCAGTGGTAACCACCCAGACTACGTGACGAGCCAACTCAGAAACTATCATCTCATACTGCGTCACATACATGCCATCCTGACATAACTACTCAAAATGTCTCCGCAACTCCTCTCTGCGAGACTGCGGCACGAACTTCTCCAAAAAGAGAACGGAGAATTCCTGCCATGTAAGTGGTACTGCGCCAACTGGTCTACGCCTCTCATAAGCCTCCCACCATCTGAAGGCAGCCCCTGAAAACTATAAAGTAGTGAACGAGACCCCACTGGTCTCTAGAACACCCGCTGTTCGAAGCATCCGCTGACACCTATCCAGAAAACCCTGAGCATTCTCTGACTCCGCACCGCTAAAATATGGAGGTTGAAGACTCTCAAATCTCTCAAGTTTTATCTACTCATCATCTGCCATAATAGGAACTACAGGGGCCTAAGCAGCTGTCGCCGGCTGGGCTGGTAGTGCCCCCGGTATCTGAAATCCCTGTACTACCTGGTATGGAGTACGGGCAACAGGGGTATGAGTACCTCCCCCGGCATAAGAAGTGGAAGGTGTGGCTTGATCCAAAACCAACTGAGCCAGACCAGTACAAGCTGCCAATATCTAGGCCAAAGTCTCCTAAAGGCCTGGAATCTTGATAGGCACAACTGGTGCCTGAGCCGATCCTGTCAGCTCAGCTATATCTGGAATCTGCTCCTGAGCTGGAGCAACTGGTGGTACTACAAGTGCTGGTCCAATGGTGGTACGAGCTACACCTCAACCTCTACCTCGGCCCCGGCCTCTACCACGACCCAACCTCTTGCGGCCCTAACTGGTGGCACTGGTGGCTGACCGTCCGATCCGGTAGTACGTGTCCTCACCATCTGTGAGAGAATAGAATAACAGAAATTTAGTTTTCCGAATTAACAAATTCGCATGATAGAATACAAAAAAGTAAAATTTTCCTAAGGGTACTGCATCCTCTCGAAGATAAGTACAGACGTCTCTATACCGATACGTAAGACTCTACTAAACCTGCTCATGACTCGTGAGACCTATATAACCTAGGCTCTGATACCAACTTGTCACGACCCAAAATCCCAACCTTTCGTGATGGCGCCTATCTCAATACTAGGCAAGCCGATAATCTTCATAAACCACAATTTCTCTTTAAGTTTGAAAATGTGATATTTAAATACAGCACAAAATCCCACAAATACTGATATGAACACTTCCCAAAACCTTCTGTCTCTGAGTACATGAGCATTTAATATGAATACAAGTCTGGAAAATGCGGTCTATGAAAATCTGAGGCCAAATACAGTAACAAGGAGATAGGGAAAGAGAGACAAGGTCTGCAAAACACGGCAGCTACCTCTGAATCTCTGAAAAATCAACTGTGCGAGAGAATCAACACCCGCTATGTCCGGGAACACCTGGATCTGCACGCGAAGTGCAAGGTGTAGTATGAGTACAACTAACTCAGCGAGTAACAATAATAAATAAGGAACTGAAGATAATGATGAGCTACACAGCTATAGTTCATTTTCAGTAATTCTAGCAAAGAATAGACATGCTTTCAAATCCGGCAGTTTAAGTCAAATCAATTTTATACAATTCAAGTTCATGTAATCCGGATATAAAATCTTTCAGAGAATTTCACAACAGTGACAGATAGCAACTAAGTGCAACAAGAAATGAAAAGCAAGTACAGTCTCTCAGGCTACAAATACTCTACTCGTCACAACAACTCAACCACTCAACTCTCAACCCTCAACACTCACACTCAATGGGTACCCGCACTTACTGGGGGTATACAGACTCCGGAGAGGCTCCTATAGCTCAAGTGCTATAATCTGCACGGCCAACTCACGTGCTGTACAGACAACTCACGTGCCATAGTATCAAAATCTGGATCCGCACGGCTAAATCACGTGCTGCACGGATAACTCACGTGCTATAGTATCAATATCAGGATCCGCACTGCCAACTCACGTGCTGCACGGATAACTCACGTGCTATAGTATCAATATCTCACAATCAGGCCCTCGGCCTCACTCACTCATAAATCTCTCCAGTCTCTCGGGCTCTCAATAATCATGAAATCAGCCCAAACAACAATGATATGATGCATCAATAATGAACAATAGATACTGAGATTAAATAAACAAGTAAAATGTGACTGAGTACCAAACCACAATTTAGCAGATAATTCAACATGTACACGACCTTTGTGGGTCCCAGCAATTCAAATATATAGCCTAAACATGGTTTCTAATATGTCTTAAAGTCAAATTTCCACAACACATAGAGAGCATATAGCTAATAACAAATTATTCAACTTTACAGTTTCACGGGTTGGACCACGTCACAATCCCCTTGGTACACTTCCACACGCCCATCATCTAGCATGTGCGTCACCTCCAAAGTAATCACATGATACAAAAATTTGGGGTTTTATACCCTCAGGACCAGATTTAAAACTGTTACTTACCTCAAATCGCGTAATTCTTTATTTTGATATGCCCTTACCACGAGAATTGGTCTCCGAAAGCTTCGAATCTAGTCACAATTAATTCGTTTCAGTCAATAAAATTTATTGGAATTAATTCCATAAGAAAATACTAATTTTCCATAAAAATCCAAAATTTAGCTCAAACATCGCCCGTGGGGACCACGTCTCAGAACCCGACAAAAGTTACAAAATTCGAAAGCCCATTCAACCATGAGTCTACCCATATAAATTTTAACAAAAGCCGACCTCAACTCGACACTCAAATCTATAAATCTTATCTCCAAATTTCTAACTTCAAATCTCTGATTTACACCTCAAAAACATGTAATCTAATCGGATTATTCGATTATAATTCAATATTATGAAGTAGAAATAATCACAAGGGACTTACCTTAAGTTTTTCTTGAAAATCTATCAAAAATCGCCTGTCCTCAAACTTTAATTTGCCAAAAATGGAGAATGGGACGAAGTACCCTGCTTTATAATTCTGCCCAGACAACCTCGGTTTTGCCTTGATCTTGGCCTTCGATCGTGGTCCTCGATCCTAGGTCTCGATCCTGGGACTCGATCCTGGGCCTCGATCTTGGGCCTCGATTCTAACACTCGATCTTGGCCCTCGATTATGGCCCTCGACCCTGGCCTTCGATCATGGCTTCAATCCTGGTCCTCGACTGTGCCTTCGATCGTAGCCCTCGACCCCGGGCTCGATCGTGGCTTGATTATGGGCTCGATGTTTGGGCTCGGTTTTGGACTCAAATCAGGGCTTGATTTTTGGCAGAAGGAATTTCCAGCAGAAGGAAATTGCAGCAGCTGTTGTAGTTCAATTTGTGATCTATTAACCATCTGAAACTCTCCCAAGGCCCTCGGGACCTCAACCAAAATACACCAATAAGTCCTAAAACATCATACGAACTTAGTCGAATCTTCAAATCACATCCAATAACACTAAAAACATGAATCACACATAGATTCAAGCCTAATGAACTTTGAAACTTTTCATTTCTACAAAAAACGCCGAAACCTAACAAATCACGTCCGATTGACATCAAATGTTGCACACAAGTCATAAATGACATAACAGACCTATTAAATTTTTAGAATCGGATTTCGACCCCGATATAAAAACGTCAACCCCCCGGTCATACTTCTCAAAAATTTAACTTTCGGCATTTCAAGCCTAATTACTCTATGGACCTTCAAATATTTTTTCGGACACGCTCCTGAGCCCGAAATCACCATACGGAGCTATTGGAATCATAAAATTTTAGATCCGAGGTCTTTTACACATAGGTCTACATCCGGTCAACCTTTCCAACTTAAATTTTTACTTTTGAGACCAAGTGTCTCATTTCATTCCGAATCCCTTCCGGACCCGAACCAACTAACCCGGTAAGTTATAAAATAACTATAAAGAATAAATTGAGCAGTAAATAGGGGAACGGGGTTATAATTTTCAAAACGACCGGCCAGGTCATTACATAAATATATGGGCCCAGTCACCTGCCATGTGGACCGTTTACTATCATATTATTTTAATATATGCATGTATTCTATGGTCATATGTGCATTTGTTATCAACTTGCACTTTAGATTTTGCAATATTGATTGCTCAAATTATTAGAACACAATTTAAGAATATAAATTATGATGATTTATCTTGATAATACTGGTTTAAATCCAAGTCGGTTTATTCAAAATTATATGCCTCCAATTATACCTAAACCATTGGTTATGAGAACAAAACTGCCAAAATAAAATTTGGTATGTGATGTATTATTTAATATACAACAGCACTTGTACACATCTAGACAAGTTATGATAAGTTCTCCCTATCACAATCGGTTCAGGGTCAGTAACAAAATAATTTCCATCTAGAAATATGAATGTGCTATATGATTTAATTGTTTTACCACAATGCATAAAGATAGATCCCCAAATAAGGCTAGGGATATGTGTTGGTGATCCCAACAATAGGGGGAGAAAATGGGCACCTGAAAAAGTAATGCATCTAATAAATTATTATGAGTACATCTAGATCCTCGTACTAGAAAATGTGAACTTGAAATTCAAGTGATAATTCATTTGCAAAATATTGTCAGGCGTATTTGCTGACCCAAAGATAAAATTCATATTCAGCTGCTAATGCTCCAAATAAAATAAAATAAATTCATAATGAATAGAGTCTATGGCATGCATGAAGCATAATAGACTAATCGCTTCCAAAGATAAAACTCCTTGAAGAAGGAGAGGAGCAAATGTTCAAGATGGTCATAATAAAGAGGCAAGTGCTCTAGAAGAGCACTACGACATAACACTTCATAAGACCTCATGGAAGAGGCCCAGGTACCTGAAAATAATAAGATAAAGAGATCTCAATAAGTTATGTCTTTATTGGGTAATAGTGTCACGACCCGAAATTCCCACCTTCGGACCGTGATTGCACCTAATATTTCACTTGCTAGGCAAGCCAACGTTAGAATAATATTATCCATTTTAAAAAAAAATTTAAATTTATTAATAACGAAGAAACAAATGCGGAAGTAAAGTCTGAAATGTAGTGAATAATCCATAAACATAACGGTGTCTAAATACCATCCCAGAATTGGTGTCACTAGTGTACGAGCTTCTAGAATAATACAAATAAAGGATTGAATAAAATAAAGCTGTCTGAAAATAAACACACAGCTAAAGTAAAGTAGACGGGATCTTCAGAACTACGGACGCCGTGCAATTATACCTCAAGTCTCCTCCGGTAGCTGAAATCCGAGCAAGTCTATGGTACGCCGTTGGGACCAACTTTGAAATCTGCACAAGAAGTGCAGAGTATAGTATTAGTACAACCGACCCCATATACTGGTAAGTGCTGAGCATAACCTCGACGAAGTAGTGACGAGGCTAAGGCAGGTCACTTACATTAACCTGTACGCAATAATAGTAATAACCACAATAATAAAATTAAATCAAGTAACGCATTTCTAATAGTTGAAGCTAACTCATCAGTCATAACCAATTATTATTTCAATCAATTTCCGTTGCAACGTGCAACCCGCTCCCACAACATATTCATTTTCAATCCTCCCATATATATATATATATATATATATACATTCAAGTATTAATAGACTTTTAAATAAGTCTGTTGCGGCGCGCAACCCGATTCCCCAATATGGACTTTTAATATGTCTGTTGCGACGTGTAACCCGATTCCCCAATATGGACTTTTAATAAGTTCGTTGCGGCGTGCAACCCGATCCCCTAATATGGACTTTTAATAAGTCTGTTGCGGCGTGCAACCCGATCCCCCAATATGAACTTTTAATAAGTCTGTTGCGGCGTGCAAACCGATCCCTCAATATGGACTTTTAAATAAAGTCTTTTGCGACATGCAACTAGGTCCCCCAATATATTCATTTCAATCAATTCTGTTGCGGCGTGCAACCCGCTCCTCCAATATATCCATTTACCAATTCTTATAGAAGAAATTGCCCTAATAAATGAAACAATTAATATAAAAATTTTAAGACAACAAACATACAATAATTATGATTTAATGATGAAACAAACAATGACAAATAGCAATTTATTATGGAAATCAGGGAGAAAATAGGAATTTTACTATTTAATATACTAAATGTCAAGTAGCAATTAATGCCCATAAATCAAATCAGCATGTAGCAATTATTGCATGAATTCAAGAATTAATATTTGATAAATAATAGGAGTGAAACAATTATCATAACAATTAATTCGTATATTAAAACAAATTTAGGATTTTCAAATAATTATGCAAACAATTAATTTGACAACGTATAGACACTCGTCACCTCGCCTATACATTGTTCACATGCATTTCACATAACAAACAATGTAAGGGTTCTATTCTCTCAAGTCAAGGTTAACTACGAGACTTACCTCGCTTTGCAATTTCAATCAATTATTCTACCACAGCATTTCCTTTTGAGTTTGTCTCCAAAAGCGTCAAATCTATTCACAAACAATTCGATATACTCAATACGAATTATAGGAATTAATTCCATACGAATTTAATAATTTTCCGGATAAAATCCGAAATTCACTTTAAAATTTGACAGTGGGGACCACGTCTCAAATCTCGGAAAAACATTATGAAATCCGAACACCCTTTCTGAGACGAGTCCAACCATACAAAAAATATCAAATTCCGATGTTAAATGGACCTTCAAATCTTAAATTTTCGTTTTTGGAACATTTTATAAAAATCTGATTTTTCTCCCAAATATTCATGGATTCATGATATAAATAAGTATGTAATCATGCAATATAATCAATATAGGATAAGCAATACTTACCCTAATATTTTCCCGTGAAAATCGCCCAAGAATCGCCTTACCCGAGCTCAAAAATGGAAAATGTTAGAAAATGGGAAGAATCCCATTTTCGAGAACTTAAGTTATGTTTCTCGGATTTTTACTCATCGCGATCGCGGAAATTCGTTCGCGATAGCGTAGAACAACTTTTGCCCAGGTTTATTAAATTCTACATGATCGCGTAAATGGCCATGCGATCGCAGAGAACATTTTTTCAACCTTACTTGATCGCGTACATGCTTATGCGATCACGTAGCACAATTTCAGTGCTTCAGCTTCTGCCTCATTCCTTCTACGCGATCGCAACTTGGTCCTCGCGTTCGTAGTGCCTTAGTGTTTCCAACTATGCGATCACGTACAATACTATGTGATCGCATAGTACAAATTTTCATCTGTACTCAACAAGCCTTCGTGATCGCTGATGAAGCCACGCGATCGCGATTAAGGAAACCAGAACTGGAAATACTAGATATTTTAAAAGTTTCAAAACACCCGTAGCCTATCCGAAACTCACCCGAGCCCTTGGGGCTCCAAACCAAACATGCACACAAGTCCTAAAACATCATACGTACTTGCTCGCGTGATCAAATTACCAAAATAACACCTAGAACTACGAATTGAACACCAAATCGAATGAAATTTTCAAAAAAACTTTAAAACTTATATTTCTACAACCGGACGTCCGAATCACGTCAACTCAGCTCCGTTTCTCACCAATTTAGGCATACAAGTCATAAATATTAAAGTGGATCTATACCGGGCTCCGGAACTATATTACAGACTCGGTGTCAATAAATCCAACATCAGTAAATGCTTAAAAATCATTAAGCTTTCAAACTTTAAATTTTTTATCAAAATTCTATATTTCTGGCTAGGGACCTCGAAATTCGATTCTGGGCATACGCCCAAGTCCCAAATCATGATACGGACCTACCGAAATTGTCAAAACACTGATCCGAGTTCGTTTGCTCAAAGTCAACTCAATTGAGTTTTAAAGTTCTATTTCACATTTTAATCCATTTTTCACACAAAATCTTTCCAGAAACTTATACGGACTGCGCATGCAAGTCAAGGAATGATAAATAGCACTTTTCGAGGTCTTAAAACATAGAATTACTTATTAAATTTAAAGATGACACTTTGGGCCATCACGTTCTCCACCTATAAAACAAACGTACATCCTCGAACGGAGTTAGAAAAAGTACCTGAGCTGACCTCTCCATTGCACCTACACTGAAGGATAACTCTTAAACTTCACATGTCGGACCTGCCCGGCTAGAATAGCCACCGGCTCCTCCTCGTAAGTCAAATCTTTGTCAGATTGGACTAAGCTGAAATGTAACACATGGGACGGATCACCATGATATTTTCGGACCATAGACACATCGAACACCGTATGAACCGCTGATAAACTAGGTGGTAATGCAAGCCTGTAGGCTACTTTACCCACTCTTTCAAGAATTTCTAAGGGTTCGATATACCTAGGGCTCAACTTTTTCTTATTTCCGAACCTCATTACACCTTTCATAGGTGAAACCCGGAGCAATATTCTTTCTCCAACCATGAATGCAATATCACAAACTTTACGGTCGGCATAACTCATTTTCCTAGACTGAGCTGTGCGAAGTCGATCCTGAATAATCTTGACCTTATCCAAGGAATCCTATACCAAATCTGTACCCAACAACCGAGCCTCTCCCAGTTCAAACCACCCAACTGGCAACCGGTTTGGCCTTCCGTATAATGCCTCATATGGAGCCATCTGAATCCTCGACTGGTAGCTATTATTATAAGCAAACTCCGCAAGTGACAAGAACTGATCCCAAGAACCTTCAAATTCTATAACATAAGCGCGAAGCATATCTTCCAATAACTAAATGGTGCGCTATGACTGCCCGTCTTTCTATGGATGAAATGCCGTACTCAAGTAAACCTGCATGCCTAACTCACACTGTACAACCTTATAGAAGTGTGAGGTAAACTGCGTACCTCAATCTAAAATAATAGACACGGGCACACCGTGAAGGCGAACAATCTCACGAATGTAAATTTCAGCTAACCTTTCTGAAGAGTAGGTAACTGCCACTGGAATGAAATGTGCTGACTTGGTCAACCTGTCCATAATGACCCAAATTGCATCACATTTTCTCTGAGTCCGTGGCAGCCTAACAACAAAATCCATAGTGATACACTCCCACAACCGAGACACCATAGAGATAATGCCTCCAAATCTTTAGTGCATGAACAATGGTTGCCAATTCTAAGTCATGAATAGGATAATTCTTCTCGTGAACTTTCAACTGCCGTGACGCATATGCAATCACCCTAGCATCTAGCATTAATACTACACCAAGCCCAATGTGAGATGCGTCACAATATACCGTATACGATCCTGAACCTGTGGGTAATACCAACACTGGCGCCATAGTCAAACGGTCTTGAGCTTATGAAAGCTCAACTCACACTCGTCTGACCATTTGAATGGGACATCTTCCTGGGTCAGTCTGGTCAATGGGCTTGCTATAGATGAAAACCCTTTCACGAACGAACAATAGTAACCTGCTAAACCCAGGAAACTCCGGATCTCTATAACTGAAGTAAGTGTAGGCCAATTCTGAACAACCTCTATCTTCTTAGGATCCACCTTTATGCCTTCTGCCGATACAACATGCCCCAAAAAGGCAACTAAGTCTAACCAAAACTCACATTTTGAAAATTTGGCATATAACTGATTATTCTTAAAAATATGAAGCGCACTCCGAAGATGCTACTCATGCTCCTCTCGATTGCTGGAGTAAATCAAGATATCATCAATGAATACAACCATAAAAGAATCCAAATAGGTCTTGAACACCCGATTCATCAAATCCATAAATGTTGCTGGGGCATTTGTCAATCCAAATAACATCACTAGGAATTTGTAATGCCCATACCTAGTCTGAAAAGCTGTTTTAGGGACACTAGATGCCCTAATATTTAACTGATGGTAACCAGACCTCAAATCAATCTTCGAAAATACCTTGGAAACTTGAAGCTGATCAAATATGTCATCAATTCAAGGCAGTGGATATTTGTTTTTGATAGTCTCCTTGTTCAACAGTCGATAATCTATACACCTCCGCATAGAGCCATCTTTCTTCATTACAAATAGTACTAGTGCACCCCAGAGTGAGACAATGGGTCTAATGAATCCTTGATCATTCAAGTCCTGTAACCGCTCCTTCAATTCTTTCAACTCCGGCGGGGCCATACGGTATGGTGGGATAGAAATGGACTGGGTGCCCGAAGCCAAATCAATACATAAGTCAATATCTCTATCGGGTGGCATTCTCGGCAAATCTACAAGAAATATTTCTAGAAATTCACGAACCACTGGTACTGAGTCCATAGAAGGAACATCCATGCTAGGATCGCAAATATAAGCCAAATAGGCTAGATACCCTTTCTCGACCATACGCCGAGCTTTCATATAAGAAATAGCCCTGCTGGCAGATTGGCTAGAAGTTCCTTTCCACTCTAACCGAGGTAACCCCGGCATGGCTAGGGTCACTGTCTTGGCATGACAATCCAATATAGCATGATAAGGTAACAACCAATCCATACCCAAGATGACATCAAAATCTATCATATCAAGAAGTAGAAGATCCACACTAGTCTCAAGGCTATAAATATTAGTCACACACGAATGATAGACATGATCTACTATAATAGAGTCTCCCACCGGTATAGATACACACACAAAAGCACTCAGAGAATCACAAGGCACAACGAAATATGAAGCAAAATAGGAGGACACATAGAAATAAGTAGATCATGGATCAAAT
Source organism: Nicotiana otophora (assembly GCA_000715115.1). Classification (NCBI taxonomy): domain Eukaryota; kingdom Viridiplantae; phylum Streptophyta; class Magnoliopsida; order Solanales; family Solanaceae; genus Nicotiana; species Nicotiana otophora. The sequence goes on from AWOL01S0068123.1 coordinate 45,212, forward strand.
AGAACTAAAGCATCCTGATGGCAAACTGAAAAAATACATGTGATCACAGCATCATATGACTTGGCCTCATGCCTGGTTGGAAAAGAATAAAATCGGGGCTGAGCCCCACCACTCTGAACTGCTTCCCTGGGACGACCTCTAGCTCGTTGGCCTCCACCTCTAACGGTCTGACATCCACCTCTAATGGCCTGACCTTCACCTTTAATGGCCTGACCTCCACCTCTAGCTTCCTGACTTCTACCTCTAGCTGGCTGAGCAGGCGGTGAAGCAACCGGTGCTGGTCTGGTGGCACCAGAATCCTGCCGAGATCTGTCACTCGCCAACCTAGGGCAATACCACTTAATGTGACCAATGTTCCCACACTCATAACACCCATCCTAATGTTGTGGCTACTGAAACTGAAGCTGACCCGAATGGGCCGGATAACCGCTGTAGTGACTCTAGAGTGGTAGTGCACTGATAGGAGCTGAATGTGCACTAAGTGTTGTCTATCCAGAGTAAGGCATAATAGGACCGTGACTCCCTGAGCCACCGGGAGATGCATGAAGTGCTGAATGAAATGGTTTGGGAGGATGACCCCTACCAAAATTACCCCTGCCTCCAGGCGAGGCACCACTAAAACCACTGAACTGACAAGGCCTCTTATCAGACCTCTGCCCTCTCTCATGTGCAAGAACCATCTCGCTCCTCCTCGTGACATTAGCAGCTGCCTGAAAAGAAATCTCGATTTTAGTCTCCTTGGCCATCTGAAGTCTGGTAGGGTAAGTGAGTTCCTCAATAAACCTCCTCACTCACTCTCCCTCAGTAGGTAGTAAAAAGAGAGCATGATGGGCCAAATCCACAAAATGGGACTCATATTGAGTAACAATCATACTGCAATGTTGTAGACTCTCAAATTGCTTGCGGTAATCCTCTCTTAGTGTGATAGGAAGGAACTTCTCCAGAAATAGCTGAGAGAACTGATCCCAGGTAAATGCAAGCGATCTGACTGGTCTGATCAATGTATAATCTCTCCACCACTTCTTGGTGGAACCCGTCATATGAAATACAGTAAAATCAACCCCATTGGTCTCAACTATACCCATGTTCCGCAGCACCTAATGGCAGCGATCAAGATAATCCTACGGATCCTCAGAAGGTGTACCACTGAAGTAAACTGGAAAGAGCTTAGTAAACTTATCCAGTCTCAATAAGGCCTCAAAAGACATGGCGGGCCTATCACCGATCTGTGCCGCAACGCTGGAGCCTAATTCTAGGGAGCCATCTGCACCGGAGCTGGAGTAGTAGGAGTTTGTGCTCCTCCCCCAGCATGTGAGACGGTTGGTGCCACTGGAAATGTGCCATTATGGGCCACGCTCTCCATAAGACTCACCAAACGGACTAGAGCGTCCTGAAGTACTGGAGTAGCTATGAATCCCTCCGGAACCAGAACTGGTCAGACTGGTACATTCTGAACTGGAACCTCATCCTGAAGATCCACCTGAGGTTCTACAATAGGTGCAGTTGCTCGATCTCTAAACTGAGCTCTACCTCTTCCTCTGCCTCGGCCTCTAGCACGACCTCGGCCTCGACCTCTACCCCTGGCCATAGTTGCCACTGGGGGCTCTGGTCCCTGTCCATCAGTAGATGTATTACGTGTTCTCAACATCTGCGAGAGAATAAGAATAGAATGGTTCAATCATCGGTGATCGAATAAAATCGCACGACAGAATAAGAAAGAAGTCATATTGTTCCTAAACTTCGTAGCCTCTGAGAGATAAGTACAGACGTCTCCGTACCAATCCTTTAGACTCTACTAAGCTTGCTCGTGACTCATGAGACTTATGTAACCTAGCGCTCTGATACCAACTGTCATGGTCCGAAATTCCCACCTTCAGACCGTGATGACGCCTAACATTTCACTTGTTAGACAAGCCAACGTTAGAATAATATTATCCATTTTAAAAAAATTAAATTTATTAATAACAAAAAAATAAATTCGGAAGTAAAGTCTAAAATGTAGTGAATAATCCATAAAAATAACAGTGTCTAAATACCATCCTAGAATTAGTGTCATAAGTGCACGAGATTCTAGAATAATACAAATAAAGGTTTGAATAAAATAACGTTGTCTGAAAACAAACACACATCTAAAGTAAAGTATACGGGGACTTCAGAACTGCGGACGTCGTGCAGTTATACCTCAAGTCTCCTCCGGTAGCTGAAATCCGACCAAGTCTATGGTACGCCGCTGGGTCCAACTCCGAAATTTGCACAAGAAGTGCAAAGTGTAGTATCAGTACAACCGACCCCATGTACTGGTATGTGCCTAGACTAACCTCGACGAAGTAGTAACGAGGCTAAGGTAGGTCACTTATATTAACCTGTATGCAATAATAGTAATAACCACAATAATAGAATTAAATCAGGTAACACATTTCTAATAGTTGAAGCCAACTCAGCAGTCATAACCAATTATTATTTCAATTAATTTCCGTTGCAACGTGCAACCCGCTCCCACAACATATTCATTTTCAATCCTCCCAATA
>AWOL01S0068123.1:49755-64092 GCA_000715115.1 Nicotiana otophora
ATATATATATATATATATATATATATATATATATTAATCAAATATATATAGACTTTATAATAAGTCTGTTGCAGCGAGCAACCCGATTCCCCAATATGGACTTTTAAACAAGTATGTTACGACGTGCAACCCGATCCCCCAATATGGACTTTTAATAAGTCTGTTGCGGCGTGCAACCCAATCCTCTAATATGGACTTTTAATAAGTCTGTTGCGGTGTGCAACCCGGTCCCCCAATATGGACTTTTTAATAAAGTCTGTTACGGCGTGCAACCCGATACCCCAATATGGACTTTTAATAAGTTTGTTGCGGCGTGCAACCCGATCCCCCAATATGGACTTTTTAATAAAGTTTGTTGTGGCGTGCAACCTGGTCCCCCAATATATTTATTTCAATCAATTCTGTTGCGACGTGCAACCCGCTCCTCCAATATATCCATTTACCAATTCTTATAGAATAAATTGCCAAACTAAATGCAGCAATTAATATAAAATGTTTAAGACAACAAGCATAAAATAATTATGATTTAATTATGAGACAAACAATGACAAATAGAAATTTATTATGAAAATCAGGGAGAAAATAGGCAGTTTACTATTTAATATGCTAAATGTCAAGTAGCAATTAATGCACATAAATCAAATTAGCATGTACCAATTATTGTAGGAATTCAAGAATTAATATTTGACAAAGAATAGGAGAGAAACAATTATCATAACAATTAATTTGTATATTAAAATAAATTTAGGATTTTCAATTTATGCAAACAATTAATTTGACGACGTATAGACACTCGTCACCTCGCCTATACGTCATTCACATGCATTTCACATAACAAACAATTTAAGGGTTCTATTCCCTCAAGTCAAGGTTAACCACGACACTTACCTCGCTTTGCAATTTCAATAAATTATTCGACCACAGCTTTTCCTTCTGGATTTGTCTCCAAAAGCGTCATATCTATTCACAAACAATTCGATATACTCAATACAATCATAGGAATTAATTACATATGAATTTACTAATTTTCCTGAAACAATCCGAAATTCACTTTAAACATTGACAGTGGGACCCACATCTAAAATCTAGGAAAAACTTATGAAATCCGAACACTCATTCCGAGACGAGTCCAACCATACAAAATTATCAAATTCTAATGTCAAATGGACCTTCAAATCTTAAATTTTTGTTTTTGGAAGATTTTATAAAAATCTGATTTTTCTCCCAAACTTTCACGGATTCATGATATAAATGAGTATGGATTCATGAAATATAACCAATATAGGATAAGGAACACTTACCCTAATGTTTTCCCGTAAAAATAGCTGTCACGACCTGAAATTCCCACCTTCGGGACCGTGATGGCGCCTAACATTTCACTTGCTAGGTGAGCCAACATTAGAATAATATTATCCACTTTAAAATGATTTTAAATTGATTAATAACAAAGAATTAAATACAGAAGTAAAGTCTAAAATATAGTGAATAATCCATAAAATAATGGTGTCTAGATACCATCCCAGAATTGGTGTCACAAGTGCACGAGCTTCTAGAATAATACAAATAAAGGTCTGAATAAAATAAAGCTGTCTGAAAACAAACACACAGCTAAAGTAATGTAGACGGGGACTTCAGAACTGCAGACGCCATGCAGTTATACCTCAAGTCTCCTATGGTAGCTGAAATCCGAGCAAATCTATGGTACGCCGACGGGACCAACTTCGAAATCTGCACAAGAAGTGCAGAGTGTAGTATTAGTACAACTTACCCCATGTACTGGTAAGTATCGAGCCTACCTCGATGAAGTAGTGATGAGAGTAAGGCAGGTCACTTACATTAACCTGTACACAATAATAGTAGTAACCACAATAATAGAATTAAATCCGGTAACTTATTTCTCATAGTTGAAGTCAACTCAGCGGTCATAACCAATTATTATTTAAATTATTTTCCGTTGCAATGTGCAACCCACTCCCACAATGTATTCATTTTCAATCTATATATATATATATCAAGTATATATAGACTTTTATATAAGTCTGTTGCGGCGAGCAACCCGATCCTCTAATATGAACCTTTAACAAGTCTATTGCGGCGTGCAACCCAATCTCCAAATATGGACTTTTAATAAGTCTCTTGCAGCGTGCAACCCGATCCCTCAATATGTTCATTTACCAATTCTTATAGAAGAAATTTGCATTAATAAATGCAATAATTAATATAAAAATTTTAAGACAACAAGCATACAATAATTATGATTCAATTATGAAACAAACAATGACAAATAACAATTTATTATGGAAATCAGGGAGAAAATAGGCAGTTTACTTTTTAATATGCTAAATATCAAGTAGCAATTAATGCACATAAATCAAATTAGCATGTACCAATTATTGCAGGAATTCAAGAATTAATAATTGACAAAGAATAGGAGAGAAACATTTATCATAATAATTAATTAGTGTATTAAAACAAATTTAGGATTTTTAATTAATTATGAAAATAATTAAATTGGCGACGTATAGACACTCGTCACCTCGCCTATATGTCATTCACATGCATTTCACATAACAAATAATTTAAGGGTTCTATTCCCTCAAGTCAAGGTTAACCGCGACACTTACCTCGCTTTGCAATTTCAATGAATTATTCGACCGCAACTTTTCCTTTTGAATTTGTCTCCAAAAGCATCAAATATATTCACAAACAATTCGATATACTCAATACAAATCATAGGAATTAATTCCATATGAATGTACTAATTTTCTGGATAAAATTCGAATTCACATTAAAAATTGACAGTGGGAACCACGTCTCAAATCTCGGAAAAACTTATGAAATATGAACATCCATTCCGAGACGAGTCCAACCATACAAAAATTATCAAATTCCGATGTCAAATGGACCTTCAAAATCTTAAATTTTTGTTTTTGGAAGATTTTATAAAAATCTGATTTTTTCCCAAAAATTCACGTATTCATGATATAAGCGAGTATATAATCATTAAATATAATCAATATAGGATAAGTAATACTTACCCTAATTTTTTCCCGTGAAAATCGCGGAAAAATCGTCTTACCAGAGCTCAAAATCGAAAATGGTGGAAAATGTGTCGAAATCCCATTTACAGAATTTAAGTTCTGTTTGCTGAGATTTTAACCCTATGCGATCGCGTACAATGCTTCGCGATCGCGAAGCACATTTTTAGGCTGCCCAACTTTTGCTCTATGAGAACGCGACAGTTCTCTCGCAAACACGAAGCACAGCTTCTCATCCTTCCGCGATCACAAACCACCTTGTGCGATCGCATAGCACAAATTTTGTGCTTCAGCATCTGTCTCATTCCTTCTTCGCGAACGCTCCTTTGCCCATGCGTTCACGATGCCTTAGCTTGTCCAATTGTGTGATCGCGTACAATACTATGCAATCTCATAGTATAAATTTCCATCAGTGCTCAACAAGCCTTCGCGATCGCAGACACAGTCACGCGATCGCATAGAAGGAAACCAAAACTGGAAATACAAGATTTTTCTAAAGTATTAAAACACCCGTAGCCTATCCGAAACTCACCCGAGCCCTCGGGGCTCCAAACCAAACATGCACACAAGTCCTAAAACATCATATGAACTTGCTCGCATGATCAAATCGCCTAAATAATACCTAGAACTATGAATGAGACACCAAATCAAATGAAAATTTCAAGACAACTTTAAAACTTATATTTTCACAACCGGACGTCCAAATCATGTCAAATCAACTCCGTTTCTCCCAAATTCGGCAAACAAGTCATAAATATTATAGTGGACCTATACCGGGCTCTGGAACCAAAATACGGATCCGGTATCAATAAATCCAACATCAGTAAATTCTTAAAATCCTTAAGCTTTCAAACTTTTAATTTTTCGTCTAAATTCTATATCTCGGGCTAGGGACCTTGGAATTCGATTTTGGGCATACGCCCAAGTCCCAAATCACGATACGGACCTTCCAGAATTGTCAAAATACTGATCTGAGTCTGTTTGCTCAAAATGTTGACTAAAGTCAACTCAGTTGAGTTTCAAAGCTCTATTTCACATTTTAATCCATTGTTCACACAAAAACTTTTCAGAAATTTATACGGACTGCGCATGCAAGTCGAGGAATGATAAATAATATTTTTCGAGGTCTTAGAACATAGAATTACTTATTAAATTTAAAGATGACACTTTGGGTCAGTACATTCTCTACCTCTAAAACAAACCTTCGTCCTCGAACACAGTTAGAAAAAGTACCTGAGCAGGAGAAAAGGTGTAGATATTTACTCCGCATGTCCGAATCGGACTCCCAGATAGATTCCTCTACCGACTGACCTCTCCATTGCACCCAAACTGATGGATAACTCTTATACCTCAACTGCCGCACCTATCGGGCTAGAATAGCCAGCGGCTCCTCCTCGTAAGTCAAATCTTTATCCAATTGGACTGAGCTGAAAATTAACACATATGACGGATCACCATGATATTTTCGGAACATGGACACATGGAACATCGGATAAACCGCTGATAAACTAGGTGGTAATGCAAGCATGTAGGCTACTTCACCCACCCTTTCAAGAATTTCAAAGGGTCAAATATACCTAGGGCCCAACTTGCCCTTATTTTCGAACCTCATCACACCTTTCATAAGTGACCCGGGGTAATATTCTTTCTCCAACCATGAATGAAATATCACGAACTTTACGGTCGGCATAACTCTTTTGCCTCGACTGAGCAATGCAAAGTCGATCTTGAATAACCTTGACCTTATCGAAGGCATCCTGTACCAAATCGGTACCCAACAACCGAGCCTCTCCCGGTTTGCAATAGCCAACTGGCGAACGTCATCGCCTTCCGTATAATACCTCATATGGAGCCATCTGAATGCTCAACTAGTAGCTATTATTATAAGCAAACTCCGTAAGTGGCAAGAACTGATCCCAAGAACCTCCAAAGTCTATAACACAAGCACGAAACATATTTTCCAATATCTGAATGGTGCGCTCTGACTGTCCGTCTGTCTCTGGATGAAATGTTGTACTCAACTCAACCCTCATTCCTAACTCATGCTGTATAGCCCGCCAGAAGTGTGAGGTAAACTGCATACCTCGATCTGAAATAATAGACACGGGAACACCGTGAAGGCGGACAATCTCACGAATGTAAATTTCATGTAACCTTTCTGAAGAATAGGTAACTGCCACTGGAATGAAATGTGCTGACTTGGTCAACCTGTCCACAATGACCCAAACTGCGTCAAATTTTCTCTGAGTCCGTGGGAGTCCAACAACAAAATCCATAGTGATACGCTCCCATTTCCACTCAGGAATTTCTAATTTCTGAAGCAAACCACCAGGTCTCTGATGCTCGTACTTAACTGCTGACAATTTAGACACCGAGCTACATATGCAACTATATCCTTTTTCATTCTCCTCCCCCAATAATGTTGCCGCAAATCTTGATACATTTTGGCAGTACCTGGATGAATAGAATACCTGGAACTATGTGTCTCTTCAAGAATTAATTCACGAAGCCCGTCAACATTAGGCATACAAATACGACCCTGTATTCACAGAACTCCATCTTTCCCTACAGCAACCTGTTTGGCATAACCGTGCCGCACCGTGTCCTTACGAACAAGTAAATGAGGATCACTATATTGTCACTCCCTGATGCGCTCATATAAAGAATATCGAGAGACTGTGCAAGCTAGAACCAACTGGGTTCCGAAATATCTAACCTCACGAACTGATTAGCCAACGTCTGAATATCTGCAGCTAACGGCCTCTCACCAGCCAGAATATATGCAAGACTGCCCATACTCACAGCCTTTCTACTCAAAGCATCGGACACCGCATTGGACTTTCCGGGGTGATACAAAATGGTGATATCATAGTCGTTCAACAATTCCAATCATCTTCTCTGCCTCAAATTAAGATCTTTTTGTTTGAATAGATACTGAAGGCTACGATGATCAGTAAATACCTCACACGAGACACCGTAGAGGTAATGCCTCCAAATCTTCAGTGCATGAACAATAGCAGCCAATTCTAAGTCATGAACAGAATAATTCTTCTCGTGAACTTTCAATTGCCGCGACGTATATGCAATTACCTTGTCATCTTGCATTAATACTGCACCAAGCCTAATGTGAGATGCATCACAATACACCGTATAAGATCCTGAACCTGTGGGTAATACGAACATTGGCGCTGTAGTCAAAGCGGTCTTAAGCTTCTGAAAGCTCAACTCACACTTGTTTGACCGTCTGAATGGGACACCTTTCTGGGTTAGTCTGGTCAATGGGCTTGTTATAGATGAAAACCCTTCCACGAACGGACGATAGTAACCTGCTAAACCCAGGAAACTCCGGATCTCTGTAACTGAGGTAGGTCTAGGACAATTCTAAACAGCCTCTATCTTCTTAGGATCCACCTTTATGCCTTCTGCCGATACCACATGCCCCAAAAAGGCAACTGAGTCTAACCAAAACTCACATTTTGAAAATTTGGCATATAACTAATTATTCTTCAAAGTATGAAGCACACTTCAAAGATGCTGCTCATGCTCCTCTCGACTGCTGGAGTAAATCAAGATATCATCAATGAATACAACCACAAAAGAATCCAAATAGGGCTTGAACACCCGATTTGTCAAATCCATAAATGTTGCTGGGGTATTTGTCAACCCAAATGATATCACTAGGAATTCGTAATGCTCGTACCGGGTCTGAAAAGCTGTTTTAGGAACATCAGATTCCCTAATATTCAATTGATGGTAACCAGACATCAAATAGATCTTCGAAAATACCTTGGCAACATGTAGCTGATCAAATAAGTCATCAATTCTTGGCAACGGATATTTGTTTTTGATAGTGGCCTTATTCAACTACCGATAATCTATACACATCCGCATAGAACCATCTTTCTTCTTTACAAGTAATACTGGTGCACCCCAGGGCGAGATACTGGGTCTAATGAATCCCTGATCAAGCAAGTCTTGTAACTGCTCCTTCAATTCTTTCAACTCCAGCGTGGCCATACAGTATGGTGGGATAGAAATGGGCTGAGTGCCCGGAGCCAAATCAATACAGAAGTTAATATCTCTATGGGGTGGCATTCCCGGTAAATCTGCAGGAAATATTTCTGGAAATTCACGAACAACTGGTACTGAGTCCATAGAAGGAATATCCGCACTGGGATCGCGAAAATAAGCCAAATAGGCTAGACACCCTTTCTCGACCATACGCTGAGATTTCATATAAGAAATAGCCCTGCTGGAAGAATGGCCAGAAGTTCCTTTCCACTCTAACCGAGGTAACTCCGACATGGCTAGGGTCACTATCTTGGCATGACAATCCAATATAGCATGATAAGGTGACAATCAATCCATACCCAAGATGACATTAATATCTACCATATCAAGAAGTAGAAGATCCACACTAGTATCAAGACTATTAATAGTAACCACACATGAACGATAGACATGATCTACTACAACAGAGTCTCCCACCGGTGTAGATACACATATAGAAGCACTCAGAGAATCACAATGCATAACTAAAGATGAAGCAAAATAGGAGGACACATAAGAATAAGTAGATCCTGGATCAAATAGCACTGAAGCATCTCTATGGAAAACTGGAATAATACATGCGATCACACCATCAGATGACTCGGCCTCAGGCCTAGCTGGAAAATCATAAAATCGAGGCTGAGCCCCACTACTCTGAACTGTATCCACGAGACGTCCTCTAGCTGGCTGGCCTCCACCTCTAACGGTATGACCTCTAAAGCTAATGGCCTGACCTCCATCTCTAGCTGCCTGACCCCTAGGGCAATACCTCTTGATGTGACCAATGTTCCCATACTCATAACACCCATCCTGATGTTGTGGATGCTGAAGCTGAAATTGACCCGAATGGGCCGGATAACCGCTGTAGTGACTCTATAGTGGTGGTGCACTGATAAGAGCTGAATATGCACTATGTGTTGGCTGCCCAGAGTAAGGCATAATAGGACCGTGACTCCCTGAAGCACCGGGAGATGCATGGAGTGCTGAATGAAACGGTCTGGGAGGATGACCCTTACCAAAATTACCGCTGCCTCCAGGCAAGGCACCACTAAAACCACCGAACTGACGAGGCCTCTTATCAGACCTCTACCCTCTCTCCTATGCAAGAACCATCTCGATCCTCCTCATGACATTAGCAGCTGCCTGAAAAGAAATCTTGCTTTAGTCTCCTTGGCCATATGAAGCTTGATAGGGTGAGTGAGTACCTCAATAAACCTCCTCCCTCTCTCTCCCTAAGTAGGTATTAAAAGGAGAGCATGACAGGCCAAATCCACAAAACAGGACTCATACTGAGTAACAGTCATACTGCCCTGCTGTAGACGCTCAAATTGCTTGCGGTAATCCTCTCTCAGTTTGATAGGAAGGAACTTCTCTAGAAATAGCTGAGAGAACTGCTCCCAGGTAAGTGCAAGCAATCCGACTGGTCTGGTCAATGTATAATCTCTCCACCACCTCTTGGCGGAACCCGTCATCTGAAATACAACAAAATCAACCCCATTGGTCTCAACTATACCCATGTTCTATAGCACCTCATGGCAGCGGTCAAGATACACATGTGGGTGCTCAAAAGAGGTACCACTAAAGTAAACTAGAAAGATCTTAGTGAACTTATCCAGTCTCAATAAGGCCTCAAAAGACATGGCGGGCCTATCACCGGTCTGTGCCACAACAACTGGATGAACTACCCCAACTAGCAGGGCTGCTGGAGCCTGATTCTAGGGAGCCATCTGCTCCGGAGCGGGAGTAGTAGGAGTTTGTGCTCCTCCCTCAGCATGTGAGATTGCTGGTGCCACTGGAAATGTGCCATTATGGGCCACGCCCTCCATAAGACTCACCAAAACGGACTAGAGCGTCCTGAAGTACTGGAGTAGCTATGAATCCCTCCGGAACTGGAACTCGTCAGACTGGTACATTCTGAACTGGAACTTCCTCCTGAAAATCCACCTGAGGTTCTACAACAGGTGTTGCTGTTCGAGCTCTAGACTGAGCTCTACCTCTGCCTATGCCTCGGCCTCTAACATGACCTCGGCCTCGACCTCTACCCCTGGCCACTCGGGGATCTGGTCCCTGTACATCGGGTGATGTATTACATGTTCTTACCATCAGTGAGAGAATAAGAGTAGAATGGTTCAATCATCGATGATAGAATAAAATCACACGACAGAATAAGAAAGAAGTGATATTGTTCCTAAACTTCATAGCCTCTGAGAGATAAGTACAGACGTCTTCGTACCGATCCTTCAAACTCAACTAAGCTTGCTCGTGACTCGTGAGACCTATGTAACCTAGTGCTCTGATACCAACTGTCACGACCCGAAATTCTCACCTTCGGGACCGTGATGGAACCTAATATTTCATTTGCTAGGAATGCCAACGTTAGAATAAAATTATCCATTTTTAAATTGATTAATAACAAAGAATTAAATGCGAAAGTAAAGTCTGAAATATAGTGAATAATTCATAAAATAACGGTGTCTAAATACCATCCCAGAATTGGTGTCACAAGTACACGAGCTTCTAGAATAATACAAATAAAGGTCTGAATAAAATAAAGTTGTCTAAAAACAAACATACAGCTAAAGTAAAGTAGACGGGGACTTCAGAACTGCGGACGCCATGCAGTTATACCTCAAGTCTTCTCCGGTTGCTGAAATCTGAGCAAATCTATGGTAAGCCGTCGGGACCAACTCCGAAATCTGCACAAGAAGTATAGAGTCTAGTATCAGTACAACCGACCCCATGTACTGGTAAGTGTCGAGCCTAACCTCGACAAAGTAGTGACGAGGCTAAGGCGGGTCACGTACATTAACCTATACGCAATAATAATAATAACCATAATAATAGAATTAAATCAGGTAACTTATTTCTCATAGTTGAAGTCAACTCAGCGATCATAACCAATTATTATTTAAATCAATTTCCGTCACAATGTGCAACCCGCTCCCACAACGTATTCATTTTCAATCATCCCATATATACATTTTAATCAAGTATATATAGACTTTTAAATAAGTCTGTTGCGGCGAGCAACCCGATCCCCCAATATGGACTTTTAATAAGTCTGTTGCGGCGTGCAACCCGATCCCCTAATATGTTCATTTACCAATTCTCATAGAAGAAATTTGCCCCAATAAATGCAATAATTAATATAAAAATTTTACGACAACAAGCATAAAGTTATTATGATTTAATTATGAAACAAACAATGACAAATAGCAATTTATTATGGAAATCAGGGAGAAAATAGGCAGTTTACTATTTAATATGCTAAATGTCAAGTAGCAATTAATGCACATAAATCAAATCAGCATGTAGCAATTATTGCAGGAATTCAAGAATTAGTAGTTGACAAAACATAGGAGAGAAACAATTATCATAACAATTAATTAGTGCATTAATATTTTTTTAGGATTTTCAAATAATTATGAAAACAATTAATTTGGCGATGTATAGACACTCGTCACCTTACCTATACGTCATTCACATGCAATTCACATAACAAATAATTGAAGGGTTCTATTCCCTCAAGTCAAGGTTAACCACGACACTTACCTCGCTTTGCAATTTCACTCAATTATTCGACCGCAACTTTTCCTTTTGCATTTGTCTCCAAAAGCGTCAAATCTATTCACAACCAATTCGATATACTAATACAAATCATAGGAATTAATTCCATATGAATTTACTAATTTTCCGGATAAAATCTGAAATTGACTTTAAAAATTGATAGTGGGGACCATATCTCAAATCTCGGAAACTCTTGCAAAATCCGAACACTCATTCCGAGACAAGTCCAACCATATAAAAATTATCAAATTCCGATGTCAAATGGACCTTCAAATCTTACATTTTCGTTTTTTGAAGATTTTATAAAAATCTGATTTTTGCTCCCCAATATTCACGGATTCATGATATAACTGAGTATGGAATCATGAAATATAATCAATATAGGATAAGTAACACTTACCCCAATGTCTTTCCATAAAAATCGCCCAAAACCCGTCTTACCCGAGTTCAAAATCGAAAATGGTGGAAAATGGGTCGAACTCCCATTTCTAGAGTTTGTCCAGAGTTTTACCCTATGCGATCGCGTACAATGCTTCGCGATTGCGAAGCACATTTTTAGGCTGCCCAGCTTCTACTCTACGTGAATGCGAAGCACAACTTCTCATCCTTCCGCGATCACGGACTACCTTGTGCGATCGCATAGCACAAATTTTGTGCTTCAGCTTCTGTCTCATTCCTTCTTCGTGAACGCGGCTTTGCCCACACGTTCGTGATGCCTTAGCTTCTCCAATTGTGCGATCGTGTACAATACAATGCGATCTCGTAGTACAAATTTCCATCAGTGCTCAACAAGCCTTCGCGATCGCGGACACAGTCACGCGATCGCATAGAAGGAAACCAGAACTTGAAATACCAGATTTTTTTCAAAGTTTCAAAACACCCGTAGCCTAACTGAAACTCACCCGAGCCCTCGGGGCTCCAAACCAAACATGCACACAAGTCATAAAATATCATACGCACTTGCTTGCATGATCAAATCGCCAATATAACACCTACAACTACGAATCGGATACCAAATCAAATAAAAGTTTCAAGAAAATTTAAAACTTAAATTTTCACAACTAGACGTCTGAATCACGTCAAATCAACTCTGTTTCTCACCGAATTCGGCAGAAAAGTCATAAATATTATAGCGAACCTATACTGGGCTCTGGAAACAAAATACGGGCCCGGTGTCAATAAATCCAACATTAGTAAATTCCTAAAATCCTTAAGCTTTCAAACTTTTAAGTTTTCATCAAAGTTCCATATCTCGAGCTAGGGACCTCGGAATTCGATTCCGAGCATATGCCCAAGTCCCAAATCACGATACGGACCTACTGAAATTGTTAATTTTAATCTATTTTTCACACAAAAACTTTTCGAAAAATTATACGGACTGCGCATGCAAGTCGAAGAATGATAAATAGTGCTTTTTGAGGTCTTAGAACATAGAATTACTTATTAAAATTAAAGATGACACTTTGGGTCATCACAATTGCCTAAGAATCACCTTACCCGAGCTCAAAAATGGAAAATGATTGAAAATGGGACGAATTCCATTTTTTAGAACTTAAGTTCTATTTCTCGGATGTTTACTCATCACGATCGTGGAAATTCATTCGCGATCGCGTAGAACAACCTTTTCCCAGGGTTGTTTAACTCATGCGATCGCAGAAAATATTTTCTCAACCTTACGCGATCGCTTACAGGCTTATGCGATCGCGTAGCACAATTGCAGTGCTTCAGCTGCTGCCTCATTCCTTCTACGCGATCGCAGCTTGGTCCTCGCGTTCGCAGTGCCTTAGCTTTTTCAACTGTGCGATCGCGTACAATACTATGCAATCGCATAGTACAAATTTCCATCCGTACTCAACAAGCCTTCGCGATCGCGGATGAAGCCACGCGATCGTGATTAAGGAAACCGGAACTGGAAATACCAGATTTATTCAAAGTTTCAAAACACCCGTAGCCTATTCGAAACTCACCCGAGTCCTCGGGGCTCCAAACTAAACATGCACACAAGTCCTAAAACATCATACGAACATGCTCGCACGATGAAATTGCCAAAATAACACCTAGAACTACAAATTGAACACCAAATCGAATGAAATTTTAAAGAAAACTTTAAAACGTACATTTTCATAATCGGATGTCCGAATCACGTCAAATCAACTGCGTTTCTCACAAATTCCGGCAGACAAGTCATAAATATTATAGTGGACCTATACCGAGCTTCGAAATTAAAATACGGACTCGATGTCAATAAATCCAACATTAGTAAATTCTTAAAAATCATTAAGCTTTCAAAAATTTTATTTTTCATCAAAATTCCATATCTCGGGCTAGGGACCTCGGAATTCGATTCCGGGCTTACGCCCAAGTCCCAAATTAGGATACGGACCTACCAGAATTGTCAAAATACTGATCCGAGTCTGTTTGCTAAAACTTTTAACCAAAGTCAACTCAATTGAGTTTTAAAGCTCTATTTCACATTTTAATCCATTTTTCACACAAAAATTTTCCGAAAAATTATACGGACTACGCATGCAAGTCGAGGAATAATAAATAGTGCTTTTCAAGGTCTTAGAACACAGAATTACTTATTAAATTTAAAGATGACATTTTGGGTCATCACAAATAGTAGAACCGATATAAAATGATCATCGACGATATTATTAATATAATGTAATGCTCAATATTATTAATATTGCGAGGATCTTGAGCTCAAATATGTCATGAAATTTGGACAGATAAATGATTGGCCAAATGAATAATACGCAATGAAGATTAATTTAACCTGAAAAATATGAAGTTGGATGGATAGTCCCAACACCTGAAAGTATAAAGCCAGTGGAGATATAAATGTGTTCTTGTGCGAAAAAAAAAGGTCAAGTCGATAGACATAAAGACGACTTGTATCACAAGAAGAATTTTAAATATCCTGGCATTGATTATATAGAGACATATTTTCCTGTGGTGGATGTTGTCATTTCTGGTTTTAATCTGGTAATACAAGAAAAACGTGATATGCGTATAATGAAAATCATTGAAGGATTTAAATTGTTCTGAAGCATATTAAGGTTTCTAAGAAATTTATTAAATAAAGCTTTAAAAATCCTTATACGGATTGAAACAATCAAGGCTCATGTGGTATAATCGCCTGAGTGAGTACCTGTTGAAAGAAGGGTAAAAGAATGATTCAATTTGTCCTTGTGTCTTTATAAAAAGATCTGGATCTAAATTTGTTATAATCACCGTGTATGTTGATGATTTAAATATCATTGGAACTCTCAGGGAGCTTCCTAAAGCAGTAGACTATTTAAAGAAAGAATTTGAAATGAAAGATCTTGGAAAGATAAAATTTTGTCTTGGTCTACAAATTGAGTATATGAAAGATGAAATTTTTTTCCATCAACCAGCATATACTAAAAAGATTTTAAAGCGATTCTATATGGATAAAGCACATCCATTGAGTACCCCGATAGTTGTGAGATCACTCAATATAAATAAAGATCCATTCCGACCTCATGAAAATAATGAAGAGCTTCTTGGTCCCGAAGTACCATATCTTAGTGCAATTGGTGCACTAATGTATCTTTCTAACATTACAAGGTCTGACATAACTTTTTCAGTTAATGTCTTAACAAGATATAGCTCTGCTCCTACAAGGAGACATTGGAATGGAATCAAACACATATTG
>AWOL01S0068123.1:67607-82815 GCA_000715115.1 Nicotiana otophora
GGAGGGAGGAACGGAAAAGTCTCAGGTTGTGTGTTTAAAATAAGGGGAGGTATAGGGCATGGTTTGTATACGTTATATTTGTTTGACTTTGGCTAACGCCCGTTAAGGTGAGACGTACGTTCAAACTCATATAATGCATGATAACTATGCATTATATGTACTTATATGTTCTCTTTTTCACCCAATATTTTGATTATTTTGCCAATTGTTCATATACCTTTGGTTCTAGACTTGAACGTCGCGTCCCAATCTTGGAGGGCGGACAAGGCACTCGATACATTAACTTGATCGAGTGAACTAACATTTCATGGTTTGCTATTTTCACGATCCAAAATTTCACCATATGTATCGTGATAACTCTTAGTATTTAAGACTAGGTAAGCCGATTATAATAACAATTCAAGCCATTGTGTTTTATATATAAACCAACAGCGAAAATAATTACAAATATAACAACCTCCAGAGACTGGTAATATTGAGTCACGAACTCTAACTAAACACATGGAATGATCTCAAGAATCGAATACTCAATAATGTTTGATTAATAATTAACAGTATAATAAAATGGAAAGACTCTAAGGGACTGCAACGACCACACTTTATCTCTATCCGAGTACGATATCTCCAACACCTCGCTCTGCGCAAAAATATGCAGAAGTGTAGTAGGAGTACACCACAGTCGGTATCCAGTAAGTATCAAGACTAACCGCAGTGGAGTAGTGACGAGGTACAGTCGAGACACTCACTAGTCTAATAACATGTGCAATATAGTATGCAAAAATAATAGGAACCAAATAACAATGATGGCAACAATAATCAACAAGTGATATACACAGCAGGGCGACAAGAACACCATAAATATTGCACAATAAATAATGAATATAAGTACAACCAATTAATTAAGTCCTTCCAATATAAATTTTTTGCCTATATGTTTTTCAAATAGAAATCTTCAGTATATAAGACTTTCAAATAAATCTCTTCCAAATCTCTTTCCTTCAAATAAATATCTTTCAAATAAAAATATTTCAAATAAATTTCTTTCGAATAAAAGTCACCCTGTGACACAGCATTTCAAAATCATAAAATACGGGTCTCAGCCCACATTCATATTTCCACGGCACCCCGTGACAGTTTATCTATCACAACCGCACGGACAACTCACGTGCCAAATATCATCATCATTTAAACACGACACCTCGTGCCCACATTTCATATCACAACTGCACGAACAATTCACGTGCCAATATCATTATTATTTACTCACGGTACTTCGTGCCCATATTTCATATCATAATTTTACGGACAATTCACGTGCTAATATCATCATTATTTACTCACGGCACTTCGTGCCCATATTTCATTTCATAATCCGCTCGGCAATCACCACAGTCTCCCAATTTCAACATAGATCAGACTATTATCAATTTACCAACAACAAGACAAATTGCATAAGGTATAAAAATAAACACAAGGAAAATCACAACATCACATGAAAATTACCAACGCAATAACCCCACATTATCACATATCGTCCCTGACAATAGCCACCACTATCTCTCCTATAGCTACCCTTATCACTCCTACAATAGCCTCCCTTATCCCTCTGCCCTGGCAATATCAATAGCCACCCTTATCGCTCCTATAGCCACCCTTATCTCTCCTATATCCATCCTTATCACTCTTATAATAGCCTCTCTTATTTCTCCGCCCTGACAATATTAATAGCTACACTTATCGCTCATATAGCCACCCTTATCTATCCTATAGCCACCCTTATCGCTCGGCCGAGAAAATATTCCATCACACAAAACAATAGTGAAATGCCACCCTTATACCCACATAATATCAACAGTGAAATATCACCCTTATATCCTCAAAATAATAACTCAAATAACGCAACAATTTATACGGAATATTATCACGGCATCATAAAAAAATCAATTCATATCACAATTTGCCCAATGGCCACAACCAATTCTAAAGATATAATAAAATTAATTAATTTCAAATCAAAGAGCCCAAGGCTCCGCACAATGTGTATAAAACCTCAAAACAACAACAAAGATGGAAAATACTCAGTATAGAGAAACGCCTTCATTAATCTAAATTCATGATAATTATACAACGTCACGGTTTAAACTTATTTCAATAATTATTTGGAGATGGAAAATCCATAATATAATTATTTCCAAAAAATATCAAATCACCAAACTCACGGAATTCACATAAATATACAAGCAATAACCACATAAAATTTTCATATAAAACTAAATTCAACAAACGCGAACTGAAGCATGGTAAATAGATGATTTAACAAATGCCAACAATTATCCAATTTACTACACAATATACCTAAGACTTTAACCCAGTCAATTTTGCACATATAAGACCGAGTACGTACTTGTCACCTTACGTACACAGATTTTCACATTTCACAAATGGCATATAAGACTCGATGCCTAAGGGGTAATTCCCCCATTCAAGGTTAGGCAAGACACTTACCTTTTTGAAGTTAGGCCGCTATTCCGAAATACCCTTCTTGCTTGAATTGACCTCCGGACAACTCAAATCTATCCAAATTAATTGTGTAACTTCATTAAAATTCATCGAAAATAATTACGGATAATAAAACACCAACTTAAAATTTTATTCTAAAAATTCAGTATGGGGCCCGCCCCTCGGAACCCAACAAAATGTTTACGAAATCCGAACACCCATTCCGATATGAGTTCAAACTTACCAAAATTATCAAATTCCGATAACGGATCACCCTTCAAATCTTAAATTAAAGTACAGAGGATTTCTACCATTTTCAACCCAATTCACTAATTTAGTGATAAAAACAACAATAGATTCATGTAATTTAACCAAAATCAACTAAGGGATTCTTACCCCAATATTTTCCTTGAAAACCTCTCGAAATATCGCCTCACCGGAGCTTACTTGGTCCAAACATGGAAGAATGAGACGAATTTGTACTTTAGTCTACCGCCCAGGGGTTTGTTCTTCGTGTTCGCGACCCTCCCCTTGCGTTCGCGATGAACAAATTCTCCAACAGCCATTCTCAAACTCTTCTCAGACAGCCTCTGGTATAATAGTCATAACCTTTTGTACGAAACTCCAAATGATGAATGGTATAACTTTATGAAACCTAGACTCAAGGGCTATAACTTTAATTTGTTGCTCATCTCCCAATTCCTTATATATTGCGAGATATAAGCTTCCAAAATCAGCCTTGTGCAAAAGCGATTTCCAAACTCTTCCCAGATAGACTGTAGTGTATCTATCATAACTTTTTATACACACTCCAAATAGTAAATAGTTTATCTTTCTAAAAACCAGACACAAAGGGCTACAACTTTCATTTTTGGATCATCTCCAAATTTCTTATAGATTGCGAGATGTGAGCCTCCAAAGTCAAACAACGGACAACAAAATATCTTTCTTTGCGAATGAGAAGAACAAAGTCCCAACAACAAAATCCTTCTTCGCGAACGCGAGAGGCTTCTCGCGAACGTGAAGAACAACACCAGAACCAGCAACCAGCAGCATCAAAACACCCAAACATGGTCCGGAACCACCCTGAATCAAATCCGAGGCCCCCGGGACCCCGTCCAATCGTACGAATCAGTCCCAATACATAACACAAACCTGATCGAGGACTCAAATCATATCAAACAATATCAAAACCACGAATCACACACCAATTCAAACTTTGTAAACTTTAGAACTTTAAACTTTTATATTCGACACCGAAACCTATTAAATCAAATCCGATTGACCTCGAATTTTGCACACAAGTCATAATTGACATTATGGACCTACCCCCAATTCCGGAATCGGAATCCGACCCCGATATCAAAAATTCCACTCCCGGTCAAACTTCCCAAAACCCTTTAAATTTCCAACTTTCGCCAAATGACCCCGAAATGACCTATAGACTTTCACATCCACATCCCGACGCTCCCCTAAGACCAGAATTATCATGTGGAACTATTCCCAAGCTCGGAATCCCAAACGGACATCGATAACATCAAAATCCACTTCAACCCAAACTTAGGAAATTTATAAACTTTAAAAATGTCAACCTTCAGTAATAGTCGTCGAAATACTCCCGGGCCACCTGATACTCGACCTGAACATACGCCCATATCCGAAATCATCATACACACCTATTGGAATTATCATAATTTTATTCTGAAGTCGTTTTCTCAAAAGTCAAACTTCGGTCAACTCTTTTCATTTAAACTTCAAAAATGAGAATTGTTCTTTCAATTTAAATTCTGAATCTTCCGAAAATTAAACGTCCGCACATGTAGGTCATAATACGTATTACGAAGTTGCTTGGGACCTTAAGTAGCTGAATGGGTCATAGATTCTTAAAATGACAAGTCTTTCCCTCTTAAACATACGTTCGTCCTCGAACTTGCCAAGAATTATTCTGATGACATTAAATTACTGAGTGCATTATTTCACACATACTCACGGGTGATTCTACGTCACCGTAAATTTAACAGGGGTCCGACAACATTATCTCAACGGAGATTATTTCTTTTATTCACACTTATAAGCTTTAAAGCCAATTCTTTACACTCCAATCAATTTCAAATTCCTTACATCAATACACGGTATTAGTTTCAACCGGCTGTAGCAACTCGTGCCCATGCACACATCATACGTATGTCCATAACCATATCTCTGGTCATAATAGCTGTTAATAATTAACTTCAGTATCCTCAATTAATCGCATCTTAACCAAAATCTCATATCTAAGTTTCACAACACTGACAGCAACACGCGAGGCATAAAGACCTCATAATTATTTACTCGGGTTAACGAGTCACATTTTAACGCCACCTGTGCACTCGCCTCGTAGGCTAAAACTCAATAATTACAGCACAATTATGACACAGAAACACATAAATAAATTATCACATAAGCCTATTAGGCATGACTCCCTATTAGTAATATAGTACAAATTAAATTTTACAAAGGCAGAATTTAAACTTATAAATATTTTACCACAAGGACCTCGTCTTTATATAACTTCTACCGCGGTTTGTAGCCCAGTTTAAATATTTTACATCATATAAAAATGCAAGGATCTTGTCCTCAACTCCGAATCACAAGTATTTTGTACATTGTGCCAACTGAAATTTTTAATTTCCCTTCTTTATTCTTTTCAATAAATATCGTAAATAATGTTTTTTTTCACCACACATAATGAACCCCCATACCAATAGGGCATATAATTCATAAAATCGAAATCAATTATTCTGAAATCACATCACAACGCACTGTAGTGAGTAGTAGAAGGTCATTGTTGGACTTATAACCCTCAATAGTGAACAAAAATATAAATGATAGACACGGGCTAACATCATAAACACGTGAGTGGTGTAAAAACATTACTAACTCACCATACATAGAGCATGATAGGAGGTCTCACCCCGATAATTAGAATTGAATCAAAATAAAAACAGTGCTCCTCTATTACAAATTAAATCATACCTGTAACGACACCATCAGGTGTAGCGGCCTCAGTCATACCATATCAATTATATCAATGGGTCGGGCCCCCCCTCTAGGTCACCCTCTACCCGCCTGTCCTCCACCACTAACTGACTGTGCATGTGGGGTAGTAACTGGAATAGAACCTGTAGCCTGAATATTCTGATGAAATTCGCCTCTCTCAAGTCCGGGACAATCTCTCATGATGTGCCTAGTATCACCACAATGATAACAACCCCTATGCAGGTTCGGCTGCTCATACTGAGTCTGTGCCGGATAACTAGAATAACCATTATTGGAACCCCGTGCCGATAGTGCATTAAAAAAATTTACTGGAGCACCCCGAGTATTCTGAAATTGTTTCCATGACCCCGCTGATACTGAAATGTAGAATTATTATGCACGTGAGAATACTGCAAGTCCTAACACCATCCCATACAAATCTCAGCTCTTAATTATATATAAGTTTCGTAGAACCTTTCAATACCACATAAATACATCTCAGGCCAAAACTGATATAACACATGACCCCGCAATCTGACCATTGATAGTGGACTCCCCTCACTTAGCGTGAAGCCATATGACACATTCCGATGATCCACATACTAACCTTCATCGCTCGTACAACACCGGTCATAAGACACCTCAAATCAGTTATTTGGCGCTAGTCATCCTTGTGACAGTACAACTCGCTTCCTCCAGTGTCTTGGATGCTAGTATGTACCCTTCGCTA
This sequence comes from Nicotiana otophora, assembly GCA_000715115.1. Classification (NCBI taxonomy): domain Eukaryota; kingdom Viridiplantae; phylum Streptophyta; class Magnoliopsida; order Solanales; family Solanaceae; genus Nicotiana; species Nicotiana otophora. Next base: position 73,855 of record AWOL01S0068123.1, read on the forward strand.
ATTAGAAGTCCCATACGAACCACATTGTCTCTAATACCACCAACTATCTTCAAATCTACATCCACCTCGTGACCCTACCACGATTGTGATGATTAGGAAACTAATTAAACCTTCTTAAGATCGTACTTATCAACCAGATGCCAGAACCTGTTGCACCCCCATATGCACAACTGAATGATCTCTCAATACTTCTGCATCCTCGATCTGGATGACACGTTGTAGGAATGATTGAGCAACTTTGTCTCCCTTATAACCCCTCTGTAGTATAACGAACCATTGACGTATAGTTGATACCGAGTACGCAATTTCATACACGAGTGGATGCAAAAAAACATAAGATATATGCTTCAACCTGAATAAATACCGCACGATAAGGAATGAAAGAAGTGAAAAATTTTCCTACTAGCTCTGTAGCCTCTCGAAGATAAGTATATACGTCTCCGTACCGATCCGCAATACTCTACTAAACTCGCTCGTGACTCGTAGAACTTATGAACCTAGAGCTCTGATACCAACTTGTCACGACCCAAAATCCAGCCACAGGCATCGTGATGGCACTTAGTCTCTAAGACTAGCTAAGTCGATTATAATAACAATTCAAGCCATTTTTTATATATAAACCAACAACAGAAATAATTGCAAATATAATAACCTCCCAAGACTGGTAATACTGAGTCACGAACTCTAGCTGTATACATGAAATGATTTCAAGGAACGAATACTCAATACTGTTTGATTAATAATTAACAATACAATAAAATAGAAAGACTTCAAGGGATTGCGACGACCAAGTACCTCTACCTTGAATCCTTACGGTCACATTTTAACTCTGTCCGAGTCCGATATCTCCAACACCTGGCTCTGCATAAAAATATGCAAAAGTGTAGTATGAATACACCACGGTCGGTAGCCAGTACATATCAAGACTAAGCTCAGTGGAGTAGTGACGAGGTACAGTCGAGACAATCACTAGTCTAATAACTTGTCCAACATAGTGGAAAAATAATAGAAAACAAATAACAATGATGACAACAATAATCAACCAGTGATATACACAGCAGGGCAACAAGAATATCATAAATATTGCACAACAAATAACGAATACAAGTACAACCAATTAATCAAGTCCTTCCAATATAAATCTTTCGCCTATATGTTTTTCAAATAGAAATCTTCAGGATAAAATACTTTCAAATAAATCTCTTTCAAATAATTCTCTTCCAAATCTCTTTTCTTCAAATAAATATCTTTCAAATAGAATTCTTTCAAAAAAATCTCTTTGGAATAAAAGTCACCCTGTGACACAGCATTTCAAAATCATAAAATACGGGTCTCAGCCCACATTCATATTTCCACGGCGCCCCGTGACAATTTATCTATCACAACCGCACGGACAACTCGCGTGCCAAATATCATCATCATTTAAACATGACACCTCGTGCCCACATTTCATATCACAACTGCACGAACAATTCACGTGCCAATATCATTATTATTTACTCACGGTACTTCGTGTCCATATTTCATATCACAATTCCACGGACAATTCACGTGCTAATATCATCATTATTTACTCACGGCACTTCGTGCCCATATTTCATTTCATAATCCGCTCGGCAATAACCACAAGCTCCCAATTTCAACATAGATCAGACTATTATCAATTTACCAACAACAAGATAAATTTCACAAGGTATAAAAATAAACACAAAGAAAATCAAAACATCACATGAAAATTACCAATGCAATAACCCCACATTATCACATATCATCCCTGACAGTAGCCACCCTTATCTCTCATATAGCCACCCTTATCTCTCTTATAGCCACCCTTATCACTCCTATAATAGCCTCCCTCATCCCTCCGCCCTGACAATATTAATAGCCACACTTATCTCTCCTATAGCCACCCTTATCTCTCCTATAGCCACCCATATTACTCCTATAATAGCCTTCCTTATCCCTCCGCCCTGACAATATCAATAGCCACCCTTATCGTTCCTATAACTACCCTTATCTCTCCTATAACCACCTTTATCGCTCCGCCCAGACAATATTCCAACACACATAACAATAGTGAAATGCCACCCTTATACCCACATAATATCAACAGTGACGTACCACCCTTATATCCTCAAAATAATAACTCAAATAACACAACAATGTACACAAAATATTATCACGGCATCATAACAAAATCAATTCATATCTAATTTGCCTAATGGCCACAACCAATTCCAAAGATAAAACAAAATTAATTAATTTCACAACAAATAGCCCAAGGCTCCACACAATGTGTATAAAACCTCAAAACAACAAAAGAGATGGAAAATACTCACTATAGGGCAATACCTTCATCAATCTAAATTTTTGATAATTATATAACGTCACGGTTTAAACTTATTTCATTAATTATTTGCAAATGGAAAATTCATAATATAATTATTTTCAGAAAATATAAAATCACCAAACTCACGGAATTCACATAAATATAGAAGCAATAACCACATTAAATTTTCAAATAAAAACAAATTCGACAAACGCGAATTGAGGCATGGCAAATAGATAATTTAACAAATGCCAACAATTATCCAGTTTACTACACAATATACCTAAGACTTTAACCCAGTCAATTTTGCACATATAAGCCCAAGTACGTACTTGTCACCTTGCGTACACGGTTTTTCACATTTCAGAAATGGCACATAAGACTCGATGCCTAAGGGGTAATTCCCCCACTTAAGGTTAGGCAAGATACTTACCTTTTTGAAGTTAGGCTAATATTCCGAAATGGTCTTCTTGCTTGAATTGGCCTTCTGACAGCTCAAATCGATCAAAATTAATTGTGTAACTTCATTAAAATTCATCGGAAACAATTCTGGATAATAAAACACCAACTTAAAATTTTGTTCTTAAAAGTTAGCGCGGGGCCCGCCCCTTAGAACCCGACAAAAGTTTTACGAAATTCGAACATCCATTCTGATATGAGTTCAACCATTCCAAAATTATCAAATTCAGATAACGGATCGCCATTCGAATTTTAAATTAAAGTCTAGAAAATTTTTACCATTTTCAACCTAATTCACTAATTTAGTGATAAAAACAAAAATATATTCATTTAATTTGACTAAAACCAAGTTAGAAATTCTTAACCCCAATGTTTTCCTTGAAACACTCTCAAAACAATCGCCTCACCTGAGCTTCCTTGGTCCAAAAATGGAAGAAGAAGACGAATTTAGACTTTATTCTACTGCCTAGGCGTTTGTTCTTCGCGTTCGCGACCCTGCCCTCTCGTTCGCGATGAACAAATTCTCCAACAGCCATTTTAAAACTCTTCTCAGATAGCCTCTAGTATAATGGTCATAACATTTTGTACAAAACTCTAAATGATGAATGGTATAACTTTCTGAAAACTAGATTACAAGAGCTATAACTTTCATTTGTTGTTGATCTCCTAATTCCTTATAGATTGCGATATATAAGCTTCCAAAGTCAGCTGGGTGCAATAGAGATTTCCAAACTCTTCCCATAACGTTTAGTACACAACTCCAAACGGCAAATAGTTTACCTTTCTGAAATATAAACGCAAAGGGCTACAATTTTCATTTTTGGATCATCTCCAAGTTCCTTATAGATTGCGAGATATGAGCCTCCAAAGTCAGATGGTGGACAACAAAAATTCCTTCTTTGCGAACGCTAGAGCCTCTTAGCGAACGAAAAGCACAAAGTCCCAACAACAAAAGCCTTCTCCGCGAACGCGAGAGGCTCCTCGCGAACGCAAAGAACAGCACCAGAACCAGCAACCAGCAACATCAAAACACCCAAACTTGATCTGGAACCACCCCGAATCAAACCCGAGGCCCCCGCGACCCCGTCCAATCGTACCAACCAGTCCTAATACATAACACGAACCTGCTCGATGCCTCAAATCACATCAAACAATATCAAAACCACGAATCGCACACCAATTCAAGCTTTATGAACTTTAGAACTTCAAACTTCTACATTCAACGCCGAAACCTATCAAATCAAATTCGATTGACCTCGAATTTTGCACACAAGTCATAATTGATATTACGGACATACTCCCACTTCCGGAATCAAATTCCGACCCCGATATCAAAAAGTCCACTCCCGGTCAAACTTCCCAAAAATCTTCAAATTTTTAACTTTCGCCAAATGACCCCGAAATGACCTACAGACTTCCAAATCTACATCTGGATGCTCCCCTATGACCAGAATCACCATGCGGAGCTATTCCTAAGCTCAGAATCCCAAATGGATATCGATAAAATCAAAATCCACTTCAACCCAAACTTAGGAAATTTTTAAACTTTAAAAATACCAACCTTTAGTAATAGGCGCCGAAATACTCCCGGGCCACCTGATACTTGACTTGAACATACGTCCAAGTCCAAAATCATCATACAGACCTATTGGAATTATCATAATTTTATTCCAAAGTTGTTTGCTCAAAAATCAAACTCCGATCAACTCTTTTCATTTAAACTTCAAAAATGAGAAGTGTTATTTCAATTTAAATTTTGAATCTTCCAAAAATCAAACGGCCGCACACGCAAGTCATAATACGTATTACAAAGTTGCTCAGGACCTTAAGTAGCTGAATGGGGCATAGATTCTTAAAACGACAAGTCGAGTCGTTACAACTATTCATAATCCATACATGATTTAGAAACATAAAATCTTTCGTAAAACAATTTTCATTGCATAAATTTGAAATCATTTAATAACAAAAGAAGTTATTCATACATCTCATATGAGACCTCAATAGAAATGACAAAAATATAACTTAACATACTGTGTCTATGGAGCATCTATGACAATATGAATATACTCATAGATTGGGAGAGTATGGGTCCACAAGAGAAAGAGTATTTCTAGGCTATCCAGGAATTGGAATATTGATACTGGAATTGCATCCTACACATAGAGCATTCTGAATGCTAAAAAGTTTCGATTCTAGTTGCATTAGAAAGAGTAGAATGAAAAGAAGAACTAAAAGCTTGAGTTGAATCAGCTGAGAGTTCAAGTCCCTTTTCATTATAATAAGTTTTTACTTTTTGTTTCGTCCAATTTTATCATTCTATAATTGACGCAAAATCTTAAATTACAATCATGCACCTTCTAATATAGTATAGGCAATCCAGATATTTAGAATACTTACTGTACTCCACTATAATTGGAGAAAGAACTTCAAGCGAGTGCATTCTATGTGGATGAGGCATGGAGTTGAATATGAGGGCTTGAAGATAGCTATAGAAGAGTGCTTGATAAAGATCTTAATTCTAGGGATATAGCCAGATCTACTGGTGACAAGGCCCCTCTTATACCCAAAAGGAGATCCAAATATCTATAACATAAAAAGGTGCCCCCAACATGTAATGTAGCTCATCAAAAGACTAGAGGATGGGGGAGTCACCTAACGAGGGACCATGGCATCAAGAGTAGTACTACCTCCATCCATGAAAAAGGCACAGCGCCCCTGATAAAAGGGATGTAAGTACATAATGAATAGCACTCATATGCATCATAAGCTCCCTCACAAAAAAATATGCCAAGAATATATGAAGAAAATATGAAGAAATATTATGAAATTTAAACTAACTTTAATTTCATTTCATAAGACATTTGGGAATTTGATGTTTAAACAAATTTATCATATTAGACAGGAGTTCATTAGTTACCAACATTCCGTTAAATCACCATCTGTAAAACATGGAGTTCAATCTCGGCCCAATCGGCGAAATCATTTCGCCACAATGCCGTGTGGATCAACATTAGTTTGCTAGCAATTTATTAACTCCAACCAAGGGAGACTATCTAGTCATCCAAGTCAATGGTGAGACTATTGTCCTGCACTGGCACGTGTAACTTCGGGTATTAGGCACCTTTGGCCAATACCTTCTCGGTTACATAACATAACTTCCAAAATATTTCGTTACATTTGGCACTTTTGGTCTAAATCATTAACTTTACAGTTAGGATCAATAGCCATATTCTCTTTTCATTTCGTCACTATTTATATTTATCATTTGAAAAACCATAGAGCCATATTCGTGTTCATGGAAAGCTTTTAAATCACCAAAACGTTTTCATTCGCAAGCTTAAAATAATTATGATATTTTCATCATATAAAATATAGCATGTGAGTTTATAGTATTTGAAAAACAATATGGAAATTGTATAATTACTTGTCCCCACAATTACACAATAATAATTTGAAAGCTATTTAGTTATGAAATCACATTTAGAAGACATGAAGATTTTAGAAAAATAATTCCATGGGAGAGGGTTAACCAACATACCTTATGCTATCTCAAAATTAAATTAGCTTCACATATCCAAATCAATATTGTAAGATTCAAATCTACACAAACCAATAGGTGATAGAAATTAAATCACCGAAAGTCATAACTCACCTCTACCCATTTGCTATTCATGGACAAATCCTAGTTCATAACTCATTTTCAAGAATTAGCATACTCTTCCAATTCAAGTAATATTTTTCATCTCAATATAATCATAAATATCCTTCATAAATGTCATGACCCAAATTCCACCATAGGGGTTGTGACGGTACCTAGTCTTTAAAGCTAGGTAAGTCAATCACTTAACATTTAAATCAGCAAATTATGATATAATAAGGCAGAATTAACATTAGCCAAAACGGCAATACTCAAACATCTCCCCAGATCTAGGCAGTACAGAGTCATGAGCTATAACTGAACACATAAGGATGCCTCACAATACAATACTATTCGAATATGAAAATAACATTATAAATATATAGACGGGACTCCAAGGGATTGTGATGGTCATGCAACTCTACCATTAATCCTTACGGTCAATCTAAGCTCTCACTCCGTATGCCTGCTGCCTCCAATACCTGTACCTGTACCAAAATGGGCAGTAAGTGTAGTATATGCACACCATAATCGATACTCAATAAGTAGAAAAGACTAATCTCAGTGCAATAGTGACGAGGTTCAAGTCATGTGATACTCACTAGTCAAACGACATGTGCAACATATCAATAACCGGAAACAAAATGTATTGAAAATCAATTACAGTTTAGAACATGTGGAAACAATTCAATGAAAGTAAAGGTAAAGTTTTTAACAACAAGTCAATAAAAAGAAACACAAACATATGATACCTCGTATCACAAAAATAATTTCCATCCCTATCATTTCTCCTTGACATAATAACAATATCCAATTGTATCACTCTGTCCAGACACAATAATAATATTCCACTGTATCGCTACTGTCATGATTCAATTCCCACTATAGGCCACGATGGCACCCAACATCGCCAGTAGGCAAGCCAACGGTGAACTATCCATGTAATTGTTCATTTTAATAATTTTAAGGTAATTGATTTTTTTATTTAATAAAAGAATGATTAATGAGTGATTGTAGTAATGTATAGCATAAAACAACGAAAGAGTGAAATTAATAATCAAAAACATAAAATAGATAAGAGCCATCAAGTAATTTAAATTTCTCAAGTCAGGGAAGAAATATGAAGTATAATCGGACTCCGAGCAATATCACGCACGATTTATGCCGCGATCGTACGGCCCGATCCGAAATAGTGTGTACACTGTCGAGGATCGACCATCGTGAACCATAGATGCATTTATTGTACTGCCGAGGCGTTCAGCCCGATCTATCTCGGGCCTGGCCTCTCACGGCTCTAACATTGGGCGCTTTTGGCTGCTCAGTTGATCCAGTAGAACGTATCCTCACCACATGTGAGAGAATAAAAGAGTAAAGATTGAAACTTCGGAATAACAAATTGACACGATAAAGAATGAAAGAATGTGATATTTTCTAACAGTTCGGTAGCCTCTTGAAGATAAGTCCAGACATCTTCGTACCGATCTGCAAGACTCTACTAAACTTGCTCATGACTCATAGATCCTATGAACCTAGGGCTCCGATACCTACTTGTCACAATCCAAATCCCACCATAGGGGTCGTGATGACACCTAGTCCATAAAATTAAGTAAGCCGATCACTTAGCAATATTTAAATCAGCAAAACATAATATAATAAGGGAGAATTTAATATGAAAGTAAAAATAGAGTTAACATCAGCCAAAATGGTAAAATTCAAACATCTCCCCAGAACTAGGTAGTACGAATTCATAAGCTCTAACTGAATACATAAGTATGTATATCAATATAATACTATTCGGATATAAAAATAATAGTATAAATATAGGGATAGAACTCCAAGGGACTGCGACGGTCATGCAACTCTACCTTGAATCCTTGTGGTCCATGTAAGCTCTCACTGCCTAAGTCCGCTGTCTCCAACACTTGGATCTCCACAAAAATATGTAGAACTTTAATATGAGTACACCACAATTGCTACCTAGTAAGTATCAAGACTAACCCCAGTGAAGCAGTGACAGGGTTCAAGTCATGTGATACTCACTATTGACGGCTAATTTTGACACTCCCTTTTAAAGTTAATTTATTTGCAGTTAAATATTTATAGTGAAGTTTTGAAAGTATTTTTCATTAGTAAATACATGTTTTATAAAAATTAATTAAATATTAGTTTCGAAATTAATCACTCAGTATTAGCATTGTATAATTACAAATATAATTACTATTTTCTAAAATACATATATAGGCTTTATAATTAATTTAATGAATCATTCCTTAATTTCTAGATTAAATAGACTTCAAAATTATTGTAGTAACTAAGAAAATAAAATATTTAATTACAGTAATTACTAGTATATTTGATAGTTTTAATTTTTGTTATATTTATTGAAATTATTTAAGTATATTTGAATTAATTTTAAAGGGGCTAAAGACTGAAATGGCTAGAGTTGCAAAAGTCCAATCAAATACAAATTGGCTATTTGTCAAATTAATTCCACCTCAAATATAAGGCCCAAAAAAATGAGACTGTTCCATGTCCC